>CM056384.1:58404112-58535067 GCA_029718625.1 Synaphobranchus kaupii | reverse complement strand
GCAATCCTTCATTTTTTCCCCCCTGCACACCGAGAGAAAGGTTAACGTGTGAGCTGGACCTATTTACAGCGCACGTGAAAATTATAACAGACAACCTTACAGGATGTATCAAAAAGTAGCATTTATGCTTTGTGACAGCTGGGAGACACTGTAGTAGTATATGAAGACCTGGGTGCTAAAAGTACTGAAGTCACATTTTCAGACAATTCAAGTTGAGCATAGAAACATGTTGTATTTGTTTAGCTATAGTCCACCCTATAAATATTGTTAACAGAAAAGGTGTCTAAGTCTCTTTTCTCCACTATGGAAACAACAGGTTATTGTATTCTGGTACATGAGAAGTATTCAGATTTCATTATCTCAAAATGGACATTTTGTGACTTCAGTACGTTTAGCACCAGGGTCTTCATATTTACAGTACACAAATATTTACTGATGCAATAGTCTGTACTGTAGGGATTATATTGAGCCGTACAATACTTCATGGGTCATTCAGAAGCTTTGCTGTGTTGACTGTTTGTCTGTGGATGTCCAGGTTTGCCTGGACAATTGTACAGCGAGCCCCCTCCACCTTCCACCTCCACCCCCCTTGGCAAACTCACCAGCCCCAGGAAGATACAAAACAGCTGGACCACATCTGTGTACGCCACAGAGTACAACCCCCCCACGAGGGTGTAGAATATGGCAATGAGGGCGGAGATCACCACTGACATGTTGATGTTGATGTCCACAATAACGCTGAGGGTGGCCCCTGTGCCGGAGACATAAAGCCATGTTAGAGACTTAGAGGCTAGAGCCATATTAGAGATCTTTATACAGGGACAACAGAACTATTAAAAGTTGTTTTCCACAAATAATACCAGAGGGACAAAGAAACTGCTGCCTAACTATGCAATACATGAGTCCAGGTAAGGAACTAGTGAGAAAACTGTCCAGCTATTATCCAAGAATGTATACTACTGCCCATAAAAATTTACATTGGGTAAATAAGCAATATATTTGCATTTCATGGAATCAAAAAAATCATAATTTACAGTGCACTCCAAAAGTGTTTGTACAGTGACACTTTTTTTGTTGTTTTGGCTCTGTACTCCAACAAATTGCATTTGAAATGGAAGTAACTATGAGGTTAATGTGCAGTACATGGTTGGCTAAATGACTGTAAGTCATCAAGGGTCTGAGGTATCAAACCAGCCTCAAACCATCACTCTAGATGTGCAGTAGATGTGGGTGGATCACTTGAAGGGTTTCTTCTCCTGACTTATATTTTCATTGAGTCCAATAGGAAACTGATTTAGGAGAAACAACTCTTAAAGTGATCCATCCAGATCTACTGCATATCTGCAGCAGAGTGATGGTTTGGGGCTTGTTTGATACCTCAGACCCCTGATGACTTTAGCCATCCATATGTTCCATACTGTTCCAGCATAAGTTACAGCTTAATCTAGTAGTTGGTACGCCCCCCCCCCCCCCCCCATTCTCACAGAGATCCATTTAAATGTAGGGAGGTTATAGTATGGCTTGTAAATGTACCTGAAAATAAGATATCAAAAGTCTTTTGATGTTGTTGGGTCACAGACATCAGGAAGACATGGCATGCAAAGCATATGCAACCAAATATTAAACATGACGACTATATTTAAGATTATGTTAATTTGTCCAATTATTTTTGGTCCCCTAAAATGGGGGGACTTTGTATAAAAAGGGCTACAATTGCTACAAGGTTCACCTGATATGGATGTGCACACCCTCAAATTAAAGCTGACAGTCTGCATTTTAACCTCATAGTCACTGTTCCGTTTCAAATCCAATGTGCTGGAGTACAGAGCCAAAACAACAAAAAATGTGTCACTGTCCTAACACTTTTGGAGTGCACTGTATATCTTACATACCTAGAGCAGATAAAATGGCCGCAGGACCAAAATATCTCTCCCATTAGCGCTGGGATGAAGAGAAGACCACCCATTCTTTTTTCCGTATATTTGCTGGAAGGGGTCAAGCATGGTGACGTAACCTCGGGAGCGCATGGGCTTGGCGAAGAAAAGACCACCTGCGCGTCATGGGAAAGGCATATGATTCCCATTTGCTTCATGAAGTGAAAATTAACTCAACTAGACAACAGTGATCTATAGTTAACGTGTTAACCGTTGCAATCCAACCGTTTTCGAATTTTGAAAATAAAGTCAGTAAAAATGGGTCATGTATTTCATCCCCTCCCCTCTCCATATATCCTCCATAAAACGCAAGGGTTGCTTTTAAGCGAAAATGCATCTGTTGGAAAAACTATGTCGTTATTGGGTTAAAACTACGTATGTTGTTTTTCAGACATTCGGAAATGCCGTTATTTCGCATTATCAAAATAGACTACAGGCTATAATACCAAAACAAGTCATATTCTATCAGTGATCCCAAATAACCAAATAACTCAGAATTAGCAGCTCCATATAGTCCATTTTTAGTTGAACCCAGAAAATACCGCCTGAACTGCCTGATTCGTCAGCCCATAGGAAAAATACAAAATGTAGTGTGTGTGTGTGTGTGTGTGTGTGTGTGTATGTGTGTGGTGTGTGTGCGTACTGTAAAAAATTGTAGTTCATACCTACTACCAAACTGAGCGCGTATCCAAATGGAGCTTGCGCCCAAGCCAACCCATACCCTGGTAAATAGACATATTCGGCAGTTCCATTGATGTAGCCGCCGCCGACCCAAGTTGCTGGGGGGAGAAATCAGCGATTAATTCAATATTTATAAACTCTAATCTACAAACAACATGCAGCACATATTAGTAAATATATAAGGTTAATATGTAATTTTAAGAAAATGTTAATAGGTTTGCGTACTGTATTAATTTTGGCACTTGCAATCGGAGACAATTAGTTTACAAAACGCGGTCATGCTTGTTTAAATATTAAATTTCGCCAAAATCAATCAATCAATAAAACATTTACGATATGAATTGCACAAGTGCCGTCAGTCAAAACAATAGAAAGGCATTCCAGATTAAAGTTGTAACATTTCACATCCCCTTGATTTAATATATTGATATTATTGGAAAGGATTAAATTAGTCTCTCATTGCAGATTGCCATTAGCTTGTTTCGATTTTGTCGTTAAGTACAAATTCATAATTCACGATTTTTCCACATTAAAAAGCTATCCTCAGGGTTTCCCCTGTTATCTCTGTTATTAAAATAGCATCAAAGGCATTTTGTTTTGAAAGGCTTCGGGCGTATTGAATTGCCATGTAGTCTCCAACACACGTGCTTATTGCAATTTTTAAAAGCAAAAACCATGCCAAAAACGTGCATTTTACGGTATATAAACAAACAACTACTAGTTCCATACTTATATTAATTGAATTATTAAACGCTCAGGACTATTATCTGCGGAAGCATTTCGTGCGCACATGCTTTATGTGCGTAAAAGCACGCAATGGATGGCTGAAGGGATTTGCTTTTATATTGTCTGTTTGATTTAATTATATTGTTTATGAGCATTCCGATGTTCGTCAACCCTTTGTTGAGTTAGAGCATCAGTGGCACTACATGCTATTGACATCAATGTGGAAAATGGAGAGCGGAGGCTTTGGTGAAAACAAGTAACACGACTCCAAAAGCAAAGCAGGTAGCAGGTAGCAGATTGCAACTTACCGGTCATGGTAAATCCGCCAACAAATAAACCGATATCTCTTCCTCCGACCATTATAGTCTCACTTCGATCCGTGCCCTCCAAAACCCCGGAGTTTTTATTTTTCCAAGCAGCCCATATTCCAACGCCCAGAATAAGCAAATAGAAGATAACGATCGCCACCAGTCCTTCCACGTGGATAGCCATCTTCTACTGCTGAGATCAGTGTGTAAGAGCGAAAGACCCGGGGCTCATTTAGACCTGCTGAGAAACGCACACAAACGATTAGACACTCCCGGCGAAACCATAGACCAATGTTGACCAACCACATCTGTGACTACAAGTTTGTCAAATGAATCATTTACGCATGAACACACTTCGAATGCCGTCATTATATAGGCGCTATATATTTAATTCAATATAAGAAATAGGCTACACTTGTTACAAAATTATCCCAAACCATAAACATTTTAGATGACGATCTGCTTTACGGTAAACAACATTTCAGGGAATGATTCCTCTGGTTCGTGTGTGCAGAATTGTAACTTTTAAACGTTTTCATTCGCATTGTAGAAGACTTCCTGGTCATTTTAACTCGTTCTAGCTCTAGCTCTAGGAAATAACGTTATAAAATAGTTATTTTCATGGTATAATATGTTATTTTAAATATTAAGCCGTTACCTTTTCATTGTGTGTGCGTAAAATTCTCTGAGACCCTTATTAACCATTTTGTCAAGGGACCTAAGGTAAGCAATACATTTAACTCCGCTTGGGAGAGTTTGTCGGGCAAGACAGCGGAAATCAAAGCTGCCCACAAGTCATATTCATACTGACGCTTTTTTCTTTTTTTGCAGCACGACAACATCAGTTGGAATATTGATACAGCTTCTTTAACCAATTTCGAAAAGCTAGGCTACATAAGCCTTTTACCCACATCACAGTATAAGATTTCGAATCAAACTTGATTACCTTTGAAACTTCAGACAACATGAAAACAAATATCCAATAGGCTACCTCTTTATTCCGATTGGAGAGTTCGACCTACCTTTGTAAATGTTTCTTGGATTGATGCCGGACACTTACAAACAGTAGCTATACAATGACGAAGAATAGATATCCAAAAACGAAATCTGCGGGGTTACTTGTTGTTGAGGACCTTTAGCACACAATATAATCGGCTCAGACCGTGCGTAATTTCTTCCCGTGTCTTATAAAGGACCAGTTTTCGTCAGAGGTCTGAGGGAGATGAACGTCAGAGATGTGAATGGAAACCGGTTTATGAATAAGGATGTCAGTTTGTGCAAATGAGGAGTTTGTCTCTGAAGGTCTTCCAGGGGAGGATAAAAATAGCAGGGTGGGTTAATTGAAAATAGCATGACGCATGGTGGAGGGCTGCGCATTCTTTGAATCAATCCATTAACTCATTCGTTTACGTCTAGATAGATGTTTTTTAATTTCACACATACACAAAGATTTATTTCACACACAATCACACACGCACGCACACAACCGTAACCCGAAAATAATACAATTCACGAATAAAACATTTGTGAAAGTGGTCCATGCAAATACACACTATTGACATATCTGATGAATGACAGTTGTCTGTTTAACTTACAATAACCACTTGTTTAACGTATAACTGTCGTAAAATACCTTACAGATCTATATCGTGTTGAATCTTGATTTATTCTGAACTGAAGTGCTTACTTCTGACAAGAACCGATGTGCATGTGATGTTGCTAGATTTTGATGAATATCTTTCCATCCTCGGAGTGCGACCATGTGTAAACCGTTAGCATTTAATCTTAGTCTCGGTCAACAAAAACTTGGGTCGCAATTAATAAGCAGGACAAAATGAGGTGTCCAAATGAACAGGGAAATAAATCTGTCAAGAAGCATCAGAATGTGAGCGGGCAGTCGACACAGCGACGAGGCACGCCGCCTCTCTCCATGGTGCTGAAGTAGTGAGACACCTCAAGCCATTTAAAAAAGAAAAATCTTTCACAATATTAAACGGAAAAATCAGCAGATGCGAAACTCGTGTGACTAATTCCCCTGCTTACCGGCAGCACTGTTATACGTGCAGTCTACAGAAGGTTTGTAGGGCATATTCTGATGGTCATGCCAGATTTTTGTAGAACACACATAAAGCCATCTTTTTAACCACGGGCCCTTTTTACCTAGACCTTTCTTGAATCTGTTCTTTGGACTTTCCTCTGTAATACATGTGACACATAAAGCAAATTTGTATGATGCAATGACTCAAAAATTCAACCAAACTGCACCTCTTTACATTTTTATATGTTTACGATATTACAGTTTGTTCATTGAATGATTTATGTCCTCACGTTGTTGCAGGGTTAAGTGGCCGTATATATACTATATGTCGATGTTTTGAATTGTTTCGACTGACGAATAATTTTACCCATAATGTAGCAGCAGTCGCTCCCCTCTCTCTCTCTCTCTCTCTCTCTCTCTCTCTCTATATATATATATATATATATATATATATCATGTTTATACATATCATTACATAATATAGGGCTCTCTTGTGCCTTAAAGAGTCCTCATTTCCATACACTGTGCTAATTAGCCGAATTGAGCCAATCAATCTAATCGATTATGCATAATCGATGTTCATACTGTGAACTAAAAGTGACTAATATTGATGCACCTGTGTTCTCGCTATACTATTCTACAACTGTTTACGCCTTTTTCGACCGACCAAAACAATTAGACTAAGACTTAACTAAGGTTAGAAATTAAGATTCTAATAATATTTACAAGTCCAGAAAAGTGGTCGCTTCGCAAAGAGAAGCATCGGATGGCAATCAGTGTTGTAATTTTTAGCAATGAAACCAAGTCTTGAAACTTTTTATTAAAATTTTTTTAATTATAGTCTATTTGTGACAGGAAAACAAACTGTTTTGTTGTGGTGTTCGTGAAATAAATGTTTACAGCTCTGTAAACAATGATCACCTTTTTGATCTAATTGCATGTTGGGACTCTTCTCGCATAGATAATTCACAACTTAAAATCGTTCCTTTTGATTATCTCTCTCAATTCTTCACGTAAAAACATAATTGAATATGTGCCATTTTAAAACCTAAATAAAACTTTATTTTGTGAAAAACGCCATGTACGTTATGTGAAGAAAAACATCTAAGATAAATGCCACATATAAAAAGACCAATTATAGTAAGACAAAAAGTCATGAAAATTCACAGTTAATAGTTCAAAGTAATTTCTATATTTATTTTGTGAACTAAACCAATTTACCAGACACTGGCCAGTTCACTTTGTGACGGCTGGTTCGACTCAATTATTTTAGGCAGACAAGACAGCTAAGAAACAGTCCAATTAGAGTGAAAGCAAGGTAGATACATTTCCTTTTAAGGTATATTCCGACAAACAACCAGAAAGGAAAACACTGCTGAAAGTTTTTCTCAAGTCATGACAAATCAAGTCATAAACATTACAACCTTCAGTAACGCCTATTGTTAATCAGAATAATTATGATCTGGATAATGACATTGTCCCTATGCGCCAGATGAAATGTCATTTAGAATTTATATAACGAAGTGCTTATTCGATATGTATGGTGTTTCCATGTGGTCTAAAGCAATTTCAGTGGCACGGGTACTTATATCAAACAATTGCCACTTTATAAACATAATTAGCACGACACAGGAGGGGGCGGCTTCACTTGGAATCATAGTGACTCTGTGGCCATGCCAGGTTTAACCTGCATGTCCATTATACCAACGTGCTGATGGTTTGATGTTTACAGTACATCGTCGTTGGTCATACTGTCTACGGTATAATCTTAATAATAGATGCAAAGCCCTAACAAGAGGCTGACATGATGATTGAGCGCGTTTCTACCAGTCATTAATTACAAGGTAATTACAGCATTTGCGCAGCTGTCCGCGGCGCGTGAAGTAGAGCAAAGACACAGAATTCAGTGCCTACATTATCGGATTCGATGGGCCTTATCACTGGGACATTGATAATGTGTAGTTCGGACATTTATCGCAGGGTACAAAAAAAATACAATTCACCGATCTACTCAGGATCTGATGCAAACTATTAACTTCGTTTTTAAGTGACTTGTTTATTTAACTGTAATTTATAATCTACAACATAGGCTTGCGAAGGTGTGAAACTACTTGACTATCATATTTTTTCATCCAGAAATTTCTTTGCGAACATCTCGGCGTTTCTATTGCTTACAGTCATCCAGTTTTTACTGATCAAAATTCTTTAAAAAAGTGAGGGGATTGGTACTTCAGCTTTTCTGAACGGGGTGCACGGACCCCCAGGGGTTTCGGTGATGTCGCGGGTGCGTAAAATACACCAGGAATTATAGACTAAAATAACATGTTAAATCGTTACAAAATGACAAATAGCCTTAAGGTTGTCTGGATTCAAATTGAAAGTGGTGTTGTTGTGCCATGTCCTTTTTTCTTCAGGAAAAAATGCCTTGTCTTTTTGATGATACATGTGGTTAATATGAAATCTTTTAACAATGCCTTGTCTTTTAATCTATTAAAAATAAATAAAAAAACACGCAAACGGATGTGCTGAGCGAACTGTAAAAGGCAACCACACGTTGTCGCCCTGATACAGACTCCACACAATCTTAAGGGAATTTACAAACACGGACTGATTGCTGATCTCTGTGATATCCCTCCAGAACAATGCAGTATGATTTCTGTCCACAGTCATTTTTATACCCTAAATCATCCAGTAAGTGTGACTTCACTGCTGCCAGTACCAAATACCAGGGCATAAACACTTTGTGCAGTCGTTTAGGGCCACACCCATTCCAGGGCCATCATTTCAAGTTTTTTTTGAACACTTTGGAGCCATAACAACATTCTTGTTTAGGGCCACCAAAACCCTAGACCCTAGCTCTGCTGAATACACACAACCTGTTCTATGCACCACCGTTTCCTAGCTCTGATCCTAGAGGCCCAAGTGTATTTGTTCCAGCTGAGTGCTGATTGAATAGGATTGACCCGGCAGGTAATTGCATCCCAATCTGGATTTGATGCATCTGTGCAGTAATCTGCCACAGTGTTTTCTGTGGAATAGCCTACAGGAGTTCCAAAACACAGCCCATAGAATTATTCTAAGCAATTCAAGAAATATCACCATTTCTGGATGGCTCATTTGGTTATAAGGCACCACACTGTGGTAGCCTACGTGGAGGAGTCTCACAGCCTCTGATCGAATCTGGACCGTTACAGTGCTGACTGTGGCCGGTAGCTCCATAGGGAAACTCACAATTGGCGATCGCGTCGCCCAGGGAATGAGAGGGTTCAGTCGGATAGGGTTCTGCCACGTGCATTGCTATCTAGTGCCCGTAGATTGCAGTCAGAGCCACATATGAAAGGTCTTCCTCTGATTCCGCTCTATGCTAGCTTAGCTGTACTCTGCTAAGGTGTGAAAGGAAGCAGCTGGTGACATCACGTGTTTCGGAGGAGACATCTACACTCTTGAATCAGCAGTGGGGTTTGCGCATATACGCAGCTGCAGATGATTGGCCAATCCAAACTGGGGTGGGAATTGGATATGCTCAGTCCCCGCACTGGGCACCAAATTTATAGAAAAAAATAGTCAGAAAAACGATATAGTGTGTAACAAAAATAATAATCTTTTATCATGAAGTGGATGCAGGTTTTTAATGAATAAAGTCCAATTACTGTACAAAAGTTGAGATGAATGAACTCATTCACTACCCTTGTGTCTTCCCTAGGCCAGGTTTAAAGCCCTAATTTATCTTTCAGAGACTGTATGCTGATGGGAATCCCAAAATCCATACTCATTTCTCTCCTTTCTGTCAAAGAGAAACCAAAAACACACCCCAAATCCATGTACATTATTCATCAGCTGTATTCTCAGTGCATAGAACCAGCGTCAATGCCAGTAGCCACACATCTTCCCGGAAAACGTCTCACAAATGTTTGGGAAACCATTTGGCTTAACGGTTCCCTAATGCGGCCACAGTCCGTGCTGAAAAATGCAGTTTTTTTCTGAGCATGAAATTCAGTCAGTCAACTTGCTCTTGAAATGAATTTATAGTAGGCTGCTGTTGCTGCCTAGTGGTGAACAGGGGGAACAGCAGTATGGGTAATGTATGCTGCAGTAGAGGAGGCCTGCTCTAATCCTGTCTAATACTGCCTCAGTTGGGTTTCAGACCACAGCCACCCACTTGACTGAGGACATGAGCTAAATTTGTTAATTCCTTTTTTTTAGCTAACTTTTGAAAGGATCCTTATTTTTAAGGAATGAGGTAGCAGTTTTTCGCATGCACTGGTGATGCCACAGTTAACATAACATCAACACACTGATATCTTAGAGTGAGAGTATAAACATAATCGGTGACAGAATAACACCATTTCAATTATGATGGCTGCAAGCAAAATCTTTCCAATGCAATCTTTCAGCCTCATATTCTGAGTACTGTTTTTTTATTAAAGTAATTTTAAGCAAGTGTAACATTTTGTGTATTTATTACACATCTATTTGATTAGCTATTCAATTCAATTCAATTTTATTTGTTTTGTGCTTTTTGCAGAAAACCAGGCCTGAACCCCCAAAAAGCAAGAGAGGTAAAAACTCCCCGGTGGGAAGAAAAACACTCAAATGGTCGCAGGAAAAATCTTCCTCCCATCCTCTGCTGGCTGGCAGCGCTGGCGGCACTGGCCCGGCGTAAAGTAAAGGTGGAATGGATGGAAACAAAAATGTAATAAGGGATCTATCACAACAAATACTCAAATGGATTGGGCAGGTTACAGTCTGAGGTATCAAACTCACTAAAGTAGAAAGTCCAAATGAAGAGACAAACATGTATATGCAATTCAGAGGGGTGGGGTGGGGGGGGGGGTAACAGGGGTGATGCATCTGGGGCTCCAGGTTGTGTCAAGGTGCACGCTTTGAACAGGGCTCGAGAGGTCCGCAAACTCAGGGCGAGGGACAGGGCTGGAGAGGTCTGCAAACTCAGGGCGAGGGACAGGGCTCGAGAGGTCCGCAAACTCAGGGCGAGGGACAGGGCTCGAGAGGTCCGCAAACTCAGGGCGAGGGACAGGGCTCGAGAGGTCCGCAAACTCAGGGCGAGGGACAGGGTTCGAGAGGTCCGCAAACTCAGGGCGAGGGACAGGGCTCGAGAGGTCCGCAAACTCAGGGCGAGGGACAGGGCTCGAGAGGTCCGCAAACTCAGGGCGAGGGACAGGGCTCGAGAGGTCCGCAAACTCAGGGCGAGGGACAGGGCTCGAGAGGTCCGCAAACTCAGGGCGAGGGACAGGGCTCGAGAGGTCCGCAAACTCAGGGCGAGGGACAGGGCTCGAGAGGTCCGCAAACTCAGGGCGAGGGACAGGGCTGGAGAGGTCCGCAAACTCAGGGCGAGGGACAGGGCTGGAGAGGTCCGCAAACTCAGGGCGAGGGACAGGGCTCGAGAGGTCCGCAAACTCAGGGCGAGGGACAGGGCTGGAGAGGTCCGCAAACTCAGGGCGAGGGACAGGGCTGGAGAGGTCTGCTAACTTAGGGAGAGGGAAGGGCAGAAGCCCCAGGGTAAAAGAAACAGAAGGAGAAGGTTAGACACTATAGAATTACGAGAGTAACAATTGCAAATGTGGACTATAATATGGAAAGCCCCAGGGCACTATGCTATATCAGCATATCTAAAATATGCGAAGAGAGGGGTGCACACAACCATGAGAGTGATTCCGGACTGCCTGTACCCCGACTCGGCACAGAACAGCAAACCTGAGCGTTCACACGCACTGGCAGGGCAATAGCTCAGTTAGCTCAGCGCACATAACAGCTCTCTGGTCCTGATTTACTCTTCCCAGACATCTTTAACTGTGGGATTGACTAAAGAGGTATATTTTCAGTCTACACTTACAACGGATAGTGTATCTGAAGCCTGAACATGCATAGGGAGATTGTTCCATAAGACTATTGGGGTAATACGTTCTCATAAGTACTGAATGGGACATACAAGAACGCACATAGGCTACTGTTAGATTGTATCAGGAAATAATATAATAATGCCCGTCATGACGTTACATTACATTCCCCACAACTATTCACAAAGCGTGTTACGTCACCACTGGTGCAGAAAGTGACACTACGATGACATAGGAGTCATTTAGATGTTCAGGTTGTAATTTATGCATGGGTTCATTTAAGAATGTATGCCGCGCCCGCTCACGTTCTTCAGTGCCATCTCCATCGTGCGTCTGAGTGGTGGCGTGGGGCGCGGTCTGGCGTCTCCGCCTGTCAGGCAGGGCGGCGAGGGACAGCGTGAGGTGACGCGCATTGGTGCGTTCCCAACCTGTGATCTCCGGCATCCTTGATGCACAGGCCCGTGTGACAAGTTTTGCCGCAAGTCTTGCAAAGTGTTTCGATTTAGTTTTTTTTTAAGTGAGCGAAAGAGCCCGCGGAGCTTTCTAGAAGAGGCCACGGAGCTTTCTAGAAGAGCCCACTTTAGCGCTGTTGCAGCTAATGATAGGTGGGTGAGCTCTTCCTGAGTCAACAGAAACTCGATAGAAGGGACACGGCAAGCCGAGTTTCTGAAGCCGCGATACCTCTCACCCGTTCTGTCATCAGTCACTTACATCAGCTGTCCCGGCGTTGAAATAGGATTAATCAAAAATGTCAATAATTAAACTTTGCAGGAAGTGTAAATAAGCTGTGCATTTAAGAAGCTAAAGATAAATCAACCGTTTGCAGATAGGAGTATTAAGTACATAACGGCTTGCTATTATGTAGGATATGATATTATCATTATAGTGAAAACTGCTTCTGAACATATTGGATGTAAGAAGAACCCTGATGTAGTTATGAAATTCTGCGGGATGAAATCAGCCCTATTCAAATGGTTTTGAAAATCTCTTCAAGTAACAATACAGCAGTCAGTTTCAAAGAATCATTTTTGATTCAGTCAAGAAACACCAAATACTCACAGAATGCCATGTAATCATCTATATTTCCTTTTCTCAGTGTAATAAATGAGCTAATAAGAGGCATCTTTGTTTGAAATTGGTATCTTATGTATCCTGCTCAATATCTTGCGTCCTCACATAACATGTTTAGGTAGACATGACCACATGAAATGAGTGTCTGTTCGACTACACAGCAAAAAAAAGAAAAGAAAGTTCTTTATGCTGATGAGAGATTCCACCCATTTGAATAGTACTACAAATGAAAAGCAAAAGTGTAAGGTTAGTTTGCGTGCGTGAATGGATGAATGGTACATTTTCTATAAACAAATTAGCTTGTTCCATTCATTTGAATGCATCCTGCTTCTGTGAATATATTGCTCATAAAATCTTCTGGGACAGATGCTATTCTTTCAAGCTGATTGTACTGTACTAACTGCATATTATAGTAATTTATTTAATTAACTTAATATGAGGGAATGGTCTAATGGTCTAAGTATATGCATTCTGGGGTTTTACTCTGATACAACCAAGGTAGCAATCAACATCTCACATTTGGTCTGCGTTCTTGACAATTATTTTTCTTTTCAGGAAATGGAATTACAAGTACTGACAAAAAGTTAATCAAAGGACCAAACATATTGCCTGGACATCTAATTATTTTGATATTGCAACAACAAAGACCCTTGCAATGGCTCTGGTTCAATGTTATAAGACCCTTGCAATGGCTCTGGTTCAATGTTATAAGACCCTTGCAATGGCTCTGGTTCAATGTTATAAGACCCTTGCAATGGCTCTGGTTCAATGTTATTTTGATGATTCATCAACATTCTGGCATCCTTGTGTTGGCTTCCAGTATATGCTGAAATTAAGATCTCCTTGGTGTAAGAGATGTTGTATATGGATTTAAGTGTTTGTATGGTAAAAACTCATTTGCATATCCAGGAGACTCATGGTATAATTTACCAGCATGGATTAAGAGCATCGATCATGGAGAGGCTTTCAATAGAGCAATTAGAAGATGGATGCTTGATAGGCTATACTTTTAGTCTGTGCATGGATAATGGATAATCACTTGTACAGGTTTTGTTGATGTCCTGAATATCTATCTTAATACAAATCACTTGTGCTTCCTTGCTTTTTGTTTGTGAACCACTGTGGAAATAAGTCTCTGACTTTTCTGTGTTTTTATCCCCGAAGGGAATTGTCTTCAATTTGTCTTCAAATAAACTACTACTACTACCCGGAGTTTCCACTTTGTGGTCCAGTGTCCCATTCTCATGGAAGACAAACAACCACTATTACACCTCCTAACATACTGACATCAGCACTTACAGAAGTCAAGAGGTCTGTATGTCAACTCGGTCTTCTAATAACACATCACAAAACAAGTGCTTATCATGGCTCTCCATTGCGATTGGAAACAAATAGCGCTTGATGTCTTCTCCAATATGTCTGAAAATCAGACTGCCCCATATAGGAGGGCTTTGACTGAAAATGCTAGAGCCCAGATGCCAATCACAACTGTGACGGTTGGACTTTGATATGATTTCTGTGTGATTTAGGGTGTCTGTTGAAACATGTTCATCAGTATGACATTACTTTATGGGCATTTCTCATTATGTCCAATTTTAAATATTTTTGTTTGTCCTGCATGTGCTGGATATGAAAAGGTGAGAGGCTTACTTAAACATTAATGGCCCATTAACTAATTTTAAAACAGACTTCACTAAAAAAGATTTTTCTCGACTCAACCTTGATATAAACTATACGTTCATTCTCCACTGGAGGGCACTGTTGAGCAACAGTGAGTAATGTGCAAACTGGGTGAAATAGAACATGGGTTATTGTTTTCAACCTCTTTCGATTTTAATTGTGTATTTTTATTGTATGTACTGTGCACAGCAGATAGCAGGTAGCAAGCTGATTGTTGTTGGATTCAGTTTTTAAGAGTAGGCTTAGGTAGGTATCTTTCTTATTTTTTTTCATTACTCTGTGAAGCACTTTGAATTGCATTCAGTTGTATGAATATGTGCTATACAAATACACTTGACTTGACTTTTGACCCACATACATTACTCAAACATTACTAAATCGATTGTACTCTTAATACAATATTATTATTTTTTTAAATATTTAAAAAGGTGCATTCCTTACTTATTTAGTGCAAGAAAGTACTCGTTTATCTCTGACCCTTCTCACTGGTTTGTACAATGCCCAGGACACAATGTACTGTATTACATAATTCTAGATTCATGGGTCATAGGCCAATTCAGAAATAGGAGAGGCATATTGAAACCAGTGGGGTTTGAGTCATCAGATGTAATCTCAAACAGCACTTAACACACAACCCTGCCAACTAAGCCACATCATAGCAGTTAAAATCCGGTACTTGTCAAGGTCAAATCCATTGGCCATTATAAAGGAACCATTCAATTTTGATATTGATCTATTTTTGCCAGGAGAACTATTTAAAAATAAATTCTTGTCCATGTCACACTTCACTACCGCCTGTCAGGAAACACTTGAAGTGTCAATTTTGTACTTTCTTTTGACAGACCATCAAAAAAATAATAATAGAAATAGTACGTTAAGAGAGGTGACCATTGATTTTATCCTCTGGTTGTTAATGTTACCGGGTACACCATTGTATTTTCAGTCCCATACAGAAACCTCAAAATGTGCATAATAAACTGTATGTACATGGATATACTCGTAACATATACCAGCTGGTGAAACAAATAAAACAAGGCAGACATGAACATCTTAAAGTAAAAGGTATTTTTATATTTTAAAGCAAAAAGGGGCGGATAGCCAAAACTTAATTAAAGAATGCCACCAAACCATCTCAGCCATTAGATGTCCACAGACCAGATTAGACAAGTAAATGCCTGTAATAACTGTATAAATTATGTTTTTGCCTGTAAGGTGCAAATCATTTCGTCATTCAAGGATGAAGGCAAACAGTAAATCATTTCTCAATGTTGCAAGTCTAAAAAACCCAAACAAACGAAGAGGTGACAAGGGCCTTATTCAAAATCAAAAGCCACTACAGCGTCTACACCAGAAGAGTGTGATTAGCACTGATTGGCTCCTCCAATCACAGCAGAAATTGGGGTTGTCACCCGACTCACACCCCATTATTGGCGCAAAGACGGTTCTCCAGCGCGGTGTCACAAGCTCACCCTGTAAACTGAACTCTCTCATGAGTGCAGAAAGCCGGCCTCTACAGACGTGTCTGCATTAGCGTGTTAGCGCGCCGCCCCGCTCAAACGTAGTCGCCGAGTCTGTACCCGTTATTGGAGGCAGAGTAGCGGGAGGGGGCGTGGTTGCTTTTGTGGACGGTGGGGGGTCGGTACGCGGGCGGCGGCCCCTGCGAGGCGCTGCGGGGCGGCCCCTGCGAGGCGCTGCGGGGCGGCCCCTGCGAGGCGCTGCGGGGCGGCCCCTGCGAGGCGCTGCGGGGCGGCCCCTGCGAGGCGCTGCAGGGCGGCGGGCGGCTGGTAAGGCGGCGGCGGGAGTCCCTGCAGGACAGGCAGAGCGCGGCCCCACCCCCCAGGCTCAGAAAGGCGGAGAAGAACCCCAGGTAGACCGCCTGCCCGATCTCGTACCTGGCGCCGGGCAGCATGGGGTTGTGGAAGTCGCGCACCACGTCGCTGGTCGTCCAGGAGACGGTCACCAGGCAGAGCAGGCCGGACGCCCCCAAGAAGAGCCCGCCGCCCGCCGCCAGAGCGCCCTTGGACGGCGAGCGGCGGGCGAAGCTGGTGCACTTCATGCCCAGGGACGAGACGCCGAGGCCGATCGCCGAGGCGAAGCACGAGATCATCATGAGCGCCCGTGCGGCCTGCAGGTCCGGCGGCAGGGCCAGCAGGGACCGGTGGACCTGGCACTGGTAGATGCCCGTGCTACGCCAGACGCACTCCATCCACAGCCCCGTCATGTAGCCGATGGCCGTGATAATGTTGGACCCTATGTACGCCGTACGGCGCCAGTGCGGTAAAGCTGTGGCGATGACAGTGCCGAGCATTCCCAAAAGACCCAGGAAGAAGCCCAGCAGCTGGACCCCCGTGTTGGCCATCTCCTTCACATCGGTGTATTTATCTTTAAGGTTAATATGTTCAGTTATGTCACCTCGGCAACCAGGAGGAGCAAAAAAAAAACTTGCTTGTTTTCAAACTTCTTTTCCAGTCTCGCGTCCCTGCTCTGCGTGCGTCGTAGTCCCAGCGGTGCGGCGGGCGGCTGAGCGCGCAGTCCCGCTCTCTGGAACTACCCTACTGTGGAGTCTCTGGTGTTCCCTGTTAGCGATGGCGGAGAGCGTCCGTGACGAAAACGCGTCGCCGCCGCCGCCGACGCCAAGCCTCACCTGTTTCCCGTCCCCCTGCGGCTCCCCCGTTCGTCTCCAAGGAGAGCTGTGTGGGGAAATTATAATGAAACATTTACAAATAAACCTGTAAAAAAGGCTGAAAGCAGTATATCAGGAACAATAACCCCCACCATTGTACCTAATGAATGCACTTAAATCCTGGTTCTTCCCTAATTAAAAACACATTTTTTCCTCAGCAGGACGAGAACAAGCGTGTGACCTTTCTCTTGAGACGATAATGGCTAAATGACTTCCTGGTCTTAAGTTTCTATTGCTCATCAGTCCAGTTCCAGGAACCGAAAATTTTCAGGTGGTCAAAGTAAATGTTTAACCACAGGGTCATAAAAATGGCACATTCTGTGTGTTACTGCTGTTAGATCCTACATAGGGAAGATTCCATGGCCTTTGTTCTTCCCACAATCCTCTCTGGCACCAGTCAGTACACACTGAGGACCCATAAACCTGAATGTAAACCATAAAATTGCCTACATTGATTACAATGACACCCACATCCAGAGTATGATCTGGTTCTTGACAAATAGTCATTCTGTAACAAGTGAGCTTTACAAGTTTTGTGAAAATTTTTGACTGCATAATTCCAACCCAGAATGATATAGGCTATTTTACATGTCTATTAGTATAAAGTTTGAAACTTAAAAGGATAGATTCCTGGAGTGTTTTTTATATTATTTTGGTTTTAGTGAATATTTTCGATTGGCCTAGATTTGTGTATGATGAATATTTTAGATATACAGAAGTTTCTGATGACCAGCTTGCTTTACAGTGATGAAAGTGAACTATCTGGTGTGCATAGAGAAAACAATCTCCCCCCTGGGTTAATACCCTACACTTTGATTTAATCATAAACCCCAATCTTTTAGACTAGACACAAGATTCGTTAACCATTCTTATGCAACTCCCATTGTAGTCTCCATTGTTTTATTTGAAAAGCGCTTTGGACCTTGTGTTGCTTATGACCTGAATATGTTTTTGTACAAGACAATCTTCAGGAAAGTAATTACTGTCATTGTCTGAACCCACACGGGATATAAAGTTCACAGGAGTAGATTACCTCAGAGATAACACACCCTTTCCTGGGCTGCACGCAGTCCTGTAACTTTTTTACCTGCTGCGGGTGTCTGAGCGTGTCTAAAACACATGATTGCGACTGGGCATTTAGCCAAATTACTTGCCAGATTCCCTAATCAGGGGCTCGGACAGGATGAAAAACAAACAAGCCTATTCCCGAGGACCTGCTTGTTTGTGCTTGCTGTAGTTCACCAAGGCGAACAGCGAGAGGCTGCGTAGCAAATTTCCAACCAGAGAGATTTTGGTACTATGCCTGCCACAGCATGTTTGACGCGTGTCAGTTTTCCCTCCGCACGGCACAGCATCAGATGCTGAGACAACAGCACCAGCGCATGCAGCAGGCCTGGCTAAGCTGTCCGCTCGGTGACATTCCTAGAGCCGCCGGCGCCCCAGGCCACCAACGCGGGAATAAGACGGACAAGCAGCCCTCAGGCCCAAACAAACAGAACTATCACGTCCCTGAACCCAACTGCTGTCAAATGAACTAAAAAAAAAATGCTCTGCTTCGTAGCACAGCGACTGACTGCATGCATTTTAAATAAGACAGTAGCAACAGCATCTGAATTTCCTATGACAACCCCTGCTGTCTTCATTATTTGACGGTGTTTCTTAAATATGTCACTCGCTGCTCATGGTTGCACCTCTGGTACAGCCACCGAATGGGAGAAAACATACCTTGAAGATGGCGGCTAAGCATTTCGAGTGAACGTAGCGTTCAAGGCGGACGGAGCAGTCGGTGCCACTTCGATTGGGGTTTTTTATTCATGAGCTGTGGATTGAGAAAACATCTGTGCTGTGACAATGACTGCCAGATCAAGACCATGTGACCATTGTGATTTGGACGTTCACACACACACGCTAATGCGCACAGTTACACAGCTGCAACGCTCCCCACAGCTAGAAAATGAACACAGGGTCCTCATTGTGCTGGGTGATTTACCCCAGGGAAAGCCAAACAGCGGCATAGTGGACGCCTCAGCTCCATACACACATGCTCACAGCAGGGTTATAATGTGACCCAACAGCCACACACTTCATCATTTAAAACAGGGGACTTCACACAAATACCGCAACGTTTTTACATTACATTACAGGCATTTAGCAGATTCTCTTATCCAGAGCGACTTACACAACATTTACATAGAATCCATTTCTACAGCTGGATATATACTGAAGCAATGCAGGTGAAGTACCTTGCTCAAGGGTACAACGGCAGTGTCATACCTGGGAATCGAACCTGCAACCTTTCGGTTACAAGCCCAGTTCCTTAACCATTATACTACACTGCCGCCCGTTTGCTTATATATTGAACGTTAAGGCTACAAACGTACAGGAGTTCCCACTCACACTCCATAAAAAAAGGCCATGAAATTCTGGCCATTTAAAGGAAAAAGGTCAGGCCTTGTCCTCAGCTGCTTCTTACCAGTGACCTGCGGAGTCACTCCCAGGTCCCAGCGGCGTCGTTCCATGAACGCCCTCTCCTCGCCCCCAGCAGGTGCCGGCGCTTATATAGTCTCGCTCCCGTCACAGACGGATCGGTCGATACCGCCACCGGAGTGGATATGGGTTCTGCTGCAGTTACCGGGGGAGTAGGGGGTTATTGTTTTATCGGTGTTGTATGTGGGCGGTGTGCGCTGCTGTGGGAAGTGTGAGCGGGAGCGGGTGGCGGCGTGTTGACCCGCCAGCGGACAGCATCGGCACTTCATCAGGCACTTCCAGAGCTGTCACAGTGATCTGACATGACTGATGCAGTACACAGATATTTCTGCACAAACAAATCCTGTACTGCAGGCCTCAAGAACAGCTAGGGAGCAAGAAACCTCTCACGCTCTCGTATAGAGGTTTGGCACACACTTGACTATAGTCTACACTGCGGGCGTATATACTCAGGAATCACACTCATTTGGACATTATGTGGAGAAAGTAACTTATCTTCGATAATGATGGTAAAGAAACAAGATAATGTTCTACAATTACAGGTTAAATTGTGTTAGTCTGTATATTATGAGTTGCACGTATCATTTACAGATTAACACAACTATAACCGTTTTGATTCTAAAACTGTTCTTTGAATTAAAATCATACATTCAGTTCACCTTTGTTTTTGCTAGATAATGTGTTTAAAAGTAAATTGTATGTATATAGCCTTGTTTTACTGTATTGAGTCATCTTCGGCCTTCTCGTGTTTATAAAATGGTTTAGCGTCCCTCACTAGTGGGTTAAATCTCTGCAGTCAACCCCCCCCCCCCCCCCCCCCCGCATATGTTGAGGACGAAATCATTTTAAACAAGTTATTTTAAAGTTAAAAAGTTACTGTCCATCAATGCTGATTTTCACGCGGCGTCTCAGATGTTAAGTTTTGGCGCGAGATGAGATGTTTCGCGGGAGTGGAGCGTGCCTCCACGGACCCGAAATAATTGCTGAGGCGAGCTAGCTCAGGGGTAGCCAGGTGGCCTTTTCACATAGTCAGTAAAGCCCTTCAATCTTCAATTTAAACTAACCATAGTTACTGAAGTATCCCTCGAAATAAATAACAAAAACAACGTCACAAGTAAGTGTTGTTTAAATATCAATTACTGAATGAAACTAGACTGCTAAGCATCGTTTTTTGACTTGCTGGTGTGGTTTTCCTGTAACGTTAGCTAGCTAAGTTAGCTAGCGAATAGCGACGAGCCAAATTAGCCAGCAAGCTAACGTCATACGGAAAACTGTACAGTAGAACCTACTTTAGCATGAAAATGGCTAATAACAGTAACGTTAAGCCATGTACGGTAGGTAGGTCGTTGAGGAATTTTCCGGAAAACCATATAGTCCATATCACTCTATGGCTCTGGTCTATATGAACCATGGCTGGGAAAGTACAGAATTTTGAACTGACATCAAACTCGTAAAACGAAGAACTCAAAATGACGCTTGCTTGAGTGTTTGCTATGGCGTCGCTCCTTCCCAGCTAACAAAATTAGGTTCCCGCGACGTCCCCTGAACGTCTCGAAATATCATCAGTAGGGTTTTTGTGGGGTTTTCTAAACGTTACGTGGACGTCACAGAGAACGTTCCCGGGACGTTCTAGTAACGTATCCGAGAGACATTCATTACATGACGTTATATTGTAACCAGTTACAGACGTTGCAGGAACGTCCCTGAATGTCCCATGAATGTTATGAGCACAACGTCATATCTTAACCGGATAGGGACGTTGCTTGAACATCCCCGAAAAATTATAATTAAATGTCATATTGTAACCAAACAGTGACCTTCCTAGGACTTTAATAACGTCCTAGTAATGTTTTTAGGACATCCCTACGGAACGTCACATCATAACTTTGAGAGGACTAAAATGGTACGTCCCTAGGACGTCCACTGTTTGCTGGGTCGCTCGCTAGCAGTAGAGCATACATTTTTACAGTTTTTCAAAAGGAGCGAATAGTAGACTACATAATTTTAAGGCGTTTCAGTCAAGCAGTGCTGACCAGAATAGTCACCGAACGGGATTAATAAACCTAAATTAAAGTTAGCAAAGCAACTTGCGTTAGCTAACCAGAACTAAAGTGAGATAACGTTAACATATTTCTACATATTAGAACGTTCCGTTAACGTTCTACATATTTGACCAATACCAGGGGTGCACAGTATGGAAGTTCAATGGTCAATAACAAACCGTCTGGCCATATACATAATGATGATAGCTCCCCGTTTTACATAATCTGGGAAAAAATTCAAACTGGAACCAAGTTTCACATTTATGGAAAACATCTATAAGCACAGGAACTAATTTAGGTAGGACAAATTTAAAATGTATTTGTATTAAACAAGTACTTTAACCTTAATTACATTGTTATCAAGCAGAGACCATGGAAGTCTAGATAGCAGTCTCTGTATAGCTTTGCTGGTAAAAAAAAAAAAAATAGGCTACATGAGGTCCAGATGACTATGTTTAAACAACCTTTTTGAACATGGTGCATGTGTGACGCTTTATATGGGGCCATAGTCTTAGCATATTGGCCAATACTGATACTCCACACTCCTTGTTTCAACAGAGACGGGGAATAAAGTTACGAGGGTTTAATTTCATGGAGTCGATCAACAAGAAATTCACGATGACGCACAAATACCACCGCAGCTGCAAAGCGCATCACCCCTATGCCAGCAGAACGGTCTCCACGAGGAGCCAGTGCAGGACCGTGCAGGGATTCTTTGACAGGTTACCCGCAGAAGTGCTTGACATGATACTGGAGTGCCTCTCTGGTATGCACAGGGAACTTTCCTTATGCACATATCTAGTGGCAGAGCAGTTAAAAAAAAAAAAAAAAAAACTAAACAAAAATAGTTGAATGGTGCCTACATTGTGTGTGACAAAAATCAATATTGATTAACTATTTGGGAGGAATGTGAAAAAAGGCAGTTGACAGGTTAAATCTGTATGTTTTGAAAGGTGTGGCCAGCTTGCAGGCTAGTAAGTGGATAGATCAGGAGGCAATATGCCAACAAAAATGTAACTTGACTCACAACCATTTTGTAGCCCCTGTACAGCTGCCATTTAAAATAACACATTAAAAAAAAAAGAAAATGAGAGAGAACAATGTAAGGAAGGGTGGAGGAAAAGAAACCTAGGAAACGGTACAAACAAGCCACAAATATTCTGCCCATGAAAATCTGAACAAACAGCAGTGTTGGAGGTTGTGCCTTAATATGTTGCCTGACAAAGGAAAACAAGGTGCACCTGGGCTGATTACCAATCAAACTCAGGTACTCATGCCTGTAGGCGGAGCCACAGCTGAAGGCCTTTGGAGATGGGAGGGGCTACTAGTGGCCAAAGCCCTCTATGCTGCTCCCCCACTCCACTCAGCATCACAGTATGACATTTTTAGCTGATCTAGCTTTCATTGAGATGAACTAGATGTAGAGTTGACCGTGTTACAAGTGGGATTTTTTTTAGGACAGTATTTACATGAAGACCCTGGTTAACAGTGTGGTGTTTCTCCATTTAGGAAAAACAGGAACCCAGCAGTCCCAGATTTTGCCTTCTTGTGCCAATAATTGATCAGTATAGAAATGCATAATAAAGCATTTTGACCTTTGTCTTTCACACGTGAGAAAACGCATTTGCGTCCTTTTTTTTTTTAGTGATGGACATCAGTGTGTTCAGCATGGTGTCCAAGGCCATCAACAGCTACATCATGGGCTATGTGTCGACACAGGCCTGGAGGAACAGGATGATCATGCTGAAGTTCCACCACCCTGCCTCGCCCACGCAGGAGGACTGCATTCTGGACCACTACAGGTCCCTCGGTGAGAGCCGGCTGCAGACTCAGCCTTTCTGATACAGGCCTGTTTGCAATACAGCTCCATTGCTTATAAATTCAGCTGCTGCAGCTGCGGATGTTTGATGTATTTATTGGGTTTCATATCAGTGATATGAACGATAAGGAGCCCGTTGGTCATAATGCTCCGTAACCTTTCCAGATTACAAGGACTGAAAGTTGCTTTTTAATTAAGTCATATTACACAGCTCAAGTAGAGTTATAGGTATACCTTTTGACAAAGCAGAATTTAATATCATGTCAGTGAATGTAATGTTTCTGTTTGTTGCCTCAGGGGTGTTGTTCAAGAGATGCACCCTCTTGCTGCCAACAAAGGACAGGCTAAAGTTTATTTATAGCAAGTTTTCACAGGTAAGATGTTCTATACAGAGACAGGTGAGGCAAGTCAGAGGGAGAAAAGTTGAAACATAAATTGAGCCAGTGTACCTCTACTGTCCGGAATTCTACTTTCCGGAATGTTCTACTTCCTAGAATTTGGTGTGGAATATATTTTTGGTGTGTGTGCATTTTTTCCCCAACACAAATCACAGGTGGGGGTGAGGGAATAATTAATAGTATGTCATTTAAAAAAATAATAATTAAATAAAAAAATAAATACCCCCAGGCTCGCAAGTTCAAACATCCTGCACTGATCGGGAGCTTAGTAAACATATATGCCACTTTATTTTGTTGTCGATTCGTGAAGACAATTGTGTAAAGTCGTTTCGGCCAGCAGGGGGGGCCCTAGAGCAATAAAATAATAAATTGGCTTTAAACAGAATAAATACTGTACTAATGGCTCCTACGTTATTTTTGGGGTGCCACCACTGTTTCCCCAAAGGTGCCAGATAGTAGAGGCTCTGCTGTACTGTGTGTGCATCATTACAACTTCCAGTCCCGTGTAGGCTAACTAATGTTTAACAGTTGCGGCTGCTGAGCCTAAAATTAAGGAGCCAGAAAACTTCCCCTAAAATTGATTATTGGTATCGGTTAAACAAGTGTGCCAATGATCTGAACCCATTGGCAGGTAAACACACAGCTTCTTTCTTTCATCATGTTAGGATATTAAATGATAAATTCGAATGAGAAAAATCAGTTTTAATCGCTGAGTACACTTAAGTACACTTGATCAAGGAAACTGATTGAGAACAGGTCGACAGTAATCAGCTTAAGGAGAACTGCTTCTCAGCTCTGCAGCCGCCACTGATGTTAAACTCAGGATTCAATTTAATTCTATTAAATGTTTCTTGTAGAAATATTCAGCTAAATTCAGACTAAGTAACGTTGTATTGCTACGTTCTATTTTAGGTCCCTTGTTTCACGATGGAGCGTTGTACATCATCTCCTGGTTGCCTGGGCTTTTCCAGCTATGGGGTGTTTCTGCAGGTGACAACTTTAAGGATTTCCCAGCCTTATTCATAGCGTTGTGTATAAAGGGACAGTAAGGCAAACATGATGCATGTTTTTACTTTATTCGTTATGTACCCACACATTAACTATTACCATTCAGTCCACGTTTAGTTTAAACCGGGCCGGCCAGCGAAGGATGAGATTTCTTCCCACTGGGGAGTTTTTTCTCGTCACTGTTCAGTGTTTTTTCTCCCCTACCGGGGAGTTTTTTTTACCTCATTTTGCTGGTTGGGGGCTAAGCCCTGGTTTTTTGCTCAATTTTCCTTCTGTTTCCTTGTGCAGCGTCTTTGTGACAGTTCTTTGTAAAAAGCGCTATACAAATAAAAATGTAATTGAATTGAATATGTATTGAAAGACACAATTAAGTGTGTGATGTAAGTCATCTGATGAATCATTTTCTGATTTCGTAGATGCCATAAAAAGTATGCGGCCGGACATCCACAGGGTCAGTTGCGGACCTAAATTACATCATAGCGGATCCTGAGCGGACATCCGCCTAGGCAGTCGTTTTTTTTGTGTCCACACGGACCTGTTTTTTCGCCTACAAGCGTACCTTCTTTGTACCGTAATCTTCTTCCATGAACGACACCATTTTGTTTGCAATTTTCACGCAAAAATGACCCGGAAATGTTGTCTGCAAAGGGGGGTCGGACTGCTTCGAGTATGCTCGACTGTGATAGGCCAAAGTCCGCGGACAGGCTGTTTGCATATGTGTCTGTTTTCAACACTGCAAGCACCTTTCGTTAGGTAGTTAGTAGTACTTTATCCCTGACTTCTCATGTGAAGCTGACTCTTCACATGAGAAGCAGCTGAATATAGACATTCAGCATACATTAAGGACTGATGCCTCCACACCTCCAAAGCCCCTGTTTTGTATTATCATGAGTTTATTTTACTGATTTTATCTATGGTCCATTTGTCTGCTGTATTTATGACAAAATGCAATATTGTTCAAAATTGATCTCTTGAGCATGTTTTTTTGTCTAGAATATCCCTGTGCTTATTTTGTAACCCTACTTTCCACTTATTACTTTCACCCCCTGGCTTTTCTTTTGCAAGATTGAAAAAAAATCATCTAAATCCCAAACTTGAATTGATAGCTCCAGTTTATGTTATGTTGAGCCGGTTCACGTTTATGGAGATCACAGGGCTTCTTGCAGGCAGTATTTTTTGATGGATTAAAGGCATTTACCAGCAGCGAATGAGGCGTACGATGGCTCAGATAGCTAAAGACCTGCAGCCGTGAATGAGAGGACATAGAATCACACCCGTGGAGTGTACGAATATTAGCAGGACGTGCGATTTAACCTCCAGTCCGTGTGGCCTGCCCATCTCAGTCAGTGTGCTCCAGAGTGGTTCAAATTTCATTATTACTTTTCAGACGTTGATAGCTGGCTGGGATGAGTTGGAATGTCACCGTGTGTTCAACTTCCTGTGCGAGTTCACCAATCTTCCCCGCAAAATCGAGACCATTGTCAACGGAAAGCCTGGTGGGTCATCGTTATTGTAGCTGTCTGATTCTGTAGCAGGTAACATTTTGTTTGATGCCAGAGTCTGCAGTGTGGGAGTATTAGAAGTAGTGACTTTAAAAGTGAAATAATCTGTCTGTAAACAATTGTTGGAAAAATTACTTGTGTCATGCACAAAGTAGATGTCCTAACTGACTTGCCAACACTGTAGTTTGCTAAATCTGTGGAGTGGTTAAAAATGAGTTTTAATGACTTCAACCTAAGTGTATGTAAACCTCCGACTTCAACTGTATGTGGCATGGTGTCAGAAAGCATTAAATAAATTAGTCAAGAAAATCAAGTCACTTTCACTTTATCAAAATGATTTTTGCCATGATTTATGTTATTTAAAATACTCTTGCTCCCAAAAGAAGGTTTTTTTTTTTATAGATCTTCACATAAAGTGTTCATACAGTTTTTCCTCATGAGTGGTATGGTATATTTTAAGTGTTCAATTTTTGTTTAATATTAATGTTTAGTCCATATGAGGGAAATTTCACTAGACAGGTGCATTGGATGTGTGTTCCTTATATAGGGCTTTTCCTGTACTGGCCTAGTAGCACAAATATCCAAATAAAATCGGTGAAGAGCAGCCCTACTGAAAAAACATTACGAACTGTTGGATAATTTCTAATGTTTTTTAATGGTGCTTAGTGGTCTCTAGTGGTGATCTAATGGTGTGTACTGTGTTTTAATGGAAATCTAATGGTCAGTAATGGTGATCCAATTTTATCGTACTGGTATCTAATGGTTTGTGAAGGAATTTTATGGTAAACCTGATGGCATGTGATGGAAACCATTAGAAATATTTCCCTGTTTTTTTTAACAGGGAGGAACAGGCGATGTACATTTTTGACTGGAGTGCCTTGCGTATTTGAGTGAGCTGGACGTTCTCTTGTTCCCTCTTCAGGAGCGTCCCACAGGCTGGAGCTGCAGATCCGGCTGTTCTGTAGGAACGTGCTGCTGGACCCCTGGGAGAACCGGCGGGACACTCTGTTCTGGCTGACCCGCATCCTCAAGCTCTGGCCCATGGTCAGCCAGGCCCGGCTACTCTTCATCCTCTATGGCCCCCTCCTCCCTGATGGTAAATGCCCCTGCCACAGCGTCAGAGGTGTAAAATCCAGGGGTCAGAAAGTAAATGCCATGAACTCAGCCAGCCTGATTTTATGAATTAGTTCTACCTCCTGGCTGAAGAAGGCGATTGGATGAAGAATACTGGGGTGGAGTTTTACTTTCTGAACCTGTATTTTACACCTCTGCACAGCTTCTACATTCTGTGCTCTTTCACTGTTAAATGGTAGGAATTTGTTCAGCAGTCATCCAGGAAAAACCCGCGCAGTTTATGTGCTTTATTTTTAGTGCTAAAGTAACTATTTTAACTGTGAGCTGAGGGTACGCCGTTCTGGTTACCAGTTCACTTATTCGCCCGCAGTGCCACACATGGCCATAAACAGTATACAGAGTGATTGTGTGTCGTTAGCTATGCTCTTTGGGTAAGAACACTGCTGTGTGGGGGACAGGGACCCCCGTTTCACCGGAGCATTCCTTTGTTCAGCTGCTCTGTGAGTGAGTGCGATTGACACCCCCCAGGTAAGATTGGCTGGCACGAGATGCTGGATGGTGTGGTGGCGCAGTGCGGACTCTGGGACCTGGCCAAGGCCGTCATTCTACTCTACACGGATATTGAGGCTAAGGACTGGTCAGCTGACACCCTGCTCGGAATCATAGAGGAGATGACCGGTGAGTTACAGAGAAACTAAAATATGAAGTCCTGGTAATGCTGCTCGCTTTAGTTTATTATCAGCCTATAGTATATTATTCATCCTTGTGTGTGCCAAGGTGGTGCAATATTTTCTGTGTGCAAAAAAAAAAAAAAACGAACCGAAAATAATATTGGTGGTGATATTATCCGATGTCACGACAACCCCAGTAACCATGTGCTCCTGTATCTTAGTGCTGCCTGAGGCCTGGCACACGGAGAATACGGCACGCCTGCTGGTGCTGTGCGGAAACAACATCTGCTACAGCGTGCTGGCCAGCAGGGCCGTCAACCGCCGCTTTCTGGATATCTCTCGGCTCATAGTGTTCCTCATTCAGGTTAGTGCCCAGTCCCCCGAACGGCGGATTTGCCGGGATTTGCCTCCTGCGGCTGGAGATCAGACTTTTTGCGCAGGAGCGGAATCGTGAGTCGCTTATCTTGCGCGCAGGTGTGCGAGAAGGACGGCTTTTGCATGTCCTGGCCGGTGAAGATGATGCAGCAGATCTGCAGGGTCTTCCTCACGTCCGAAGACAAGTGGTCCTTCGTCAAGGGCGTGGAGAGCATGCTCTCGGAGGTCGCCATGGAGATGTACGAGGTCATCATGGCAGGTGAGGGATCTGAGCGATGCGCTCTCATTCCTACCTGTGTTTTATACACTAATTACGCCATCAGAATTTGACACAACAAAAATATGACAAAAATAGTTGTATATTATCGTTTTACGTTGCATTGAATATTACATTACCTCCATCACTGATGCGAACAGGTGGTACATCAGAGTTGGTTTCCTTGTTCAGAGAGGGGATGGGTAATCCCAGCTACTTATCAAAACACAACCGAATCTTAATTCATTTGACAAAGCAATGTGTTAGCAGCCTCACACTGGTAGCAACAGAGATAGAAAGAAGTGGATTGGCGTTATAGTACATGTTTGCAATTCATTTGTTAACTTCTATATGCAAAGACCAATTACAGAAGGAATGGTCATTTTCAAGATGTGGACAAGGGTTAGTTGTTCGGTTCATTGGTTAATTTGATCTATGTCACTATAATCAGTGTTGCAGTGGGTGATTTATTGGATTTAAATTAAATAGGCTAATTGTTTAATAGATTTTGTTTGTCCCCGTGTCAATGGAAAAGTCCGGTAAATAGCCTGGGAAATAATTTCTTGCAGAGTGGGAACCATGTCTGTGTGCGCTGGTTCTTGTTTTAATTAGTCAGGTGTTGACACCTTTAAAATTCATTGGCTGAACAAAAAACACTAAAAGAGGTTGAGTCGTATAGCGTCAGTTTGCATATGAAGTCACTTGTTAATGACGGACAGTCATACGTCTGATAGGCGCATTCCCGTGCCATGCTGATTGGTCCCTCTGTGTGTGCTTTGTAAAGGTGATAGAAATGAGGATATGGACACGTTCCAGAGCCTCTGCAGCTTGCTAAACGCCAGCTCCCACTTCCACACGGAGATGGTCTACATGTTCCTCAAGAAGGACTGACCCTCAGATCAGGTAGAGAATCAACGTGGCCAAGGGGAACCACATACATTTTTTAAATGATAAAATACACATTGCCATCTCATTACATTTTTAACATCTTTAACATTTTAAGATGGCAATGAGTCCCCTGTTCCGGTCATGAACTGAATAGCAGACAATCACTGAGAACTTGCAATTGGTAGTTTTCCCAATTATTTATGTTAATCACCTCCCCTTAAAGTGGTCTATTTATAAATGTGTTTTTCCTATTTATCTCCATGTATATTACATTATTTATTCACTTTATGAGGAGCTGTATGTTGCACAAGGTTTTTTTTTTTTTTATTGTATAATGGTTTTACACTCATGCATTGATTGTACAGTACATTCTCAATACTGTTTTAAAGATGTAAACTGCAGTTAATTGGTTAATTCTTTCAGTGCAGTTTTTCCAGAACTTGACGGTATAAATAGTGTTTTCACTCCACCTAACCGGCATTGATTTCATTCTTTATAGTTGTATTACAGTCCGCTTTGGGAAGTTGTTTTAATATAAAATAATCGGCTCCTTTAAAGCAGGGCTGCACTGCAGGGCCTCGGACGTCATGTTACATTTGCTGAATAACAGCTGTCATCTACACCAGTTTAAAAGCTCTTCACAGCACACAGGTCATCTACAGGTGACACATGGCAGGGACATCTGACCTTTCAGCTCATCTCAAGGACAGCTTGAGACAGCAGTGTCCAAATCAGCACTCTTCTATACCATTAGGTAGGCTTGTTGAGTATGCAGGATGAAAAAGTCGTTATATAGGCAAACTTTTCTCTAAATATAGTATACTTTAACCCTATTTACTTTGGCCCTTCAGAGGCAATTTCCTCCTGGTTTCTACTAGTTTTATTTAAATGTCAATATCTAAAAAAATATTCCCTGCACATCCATGGTTTTAAGTTCGAACTGAAGAAGCTGTATCATTCAGAAATTTGCTACAGAATACATTTATTTCAGAATAGTCACATACAGTATATATATAAGAACCATAACTTACGCCGCCTAATGTATTGAAATACGTTTAAAAAAGAACGTACGAAAGCGCGTGTGTATTCACACAAGTACAGCAACGTATTTCAGCCCTAAGTGCGAGAGGTGGTCGCTGCGGAAATGTCGACTGTACGGGACTTTGGCGAAATATAACAAGATAAACTCTTCATCAGGGTTCATCAGAAAACAGCTGTAGCTGAATATACTGGTAAGTACTTGGTTTCTTAAACATATTTATACGAGAGATTTTGGAGAAAAAAATTAGGTGTCTTCTAAACCGAAAGAGCATCAGGTACTGTATATAGCATTTGTACGTTTTAAAAAAATATTATTGTTTCTATACGTGAACATGATTTTCTTGTTCACGTATAGATAAACGTGTGCACTTTACAGTCTGTGGCTGTAGCCAGAGGAGGGTCGTAAGTGCTTTGGGCTATTAATAACGCCCTCCTAATTTATTGCACTGCATTAAAAAATACTGCGTCAAAATTTACGGGGTTTTCTTAAAGATGTAGTTTATATTTTCAGATGAACATGAATACTGTAATTGAGACGCATGCGTCTCAACCACTAGGGGTGAAGTTTATAGAGTTAACCCTTTTCACCTCAGGAACCGTATGATATGCATGTCTGAAAAAAGTGTAAAAAAACAGACGTTATCACCCTGTTTTTTTATAAATTTTACCCCCAAGAAGTTGTTTGCCCCCAAATTTTTTTCCCTCAGTTAGTAGTCTAAGGTAGCCTTTATATAATGCCGGCTGCTATTTTACTCAGCCTTGGATAGAACTGGAGTGCTAGGGCAAAATACAGCAAAAGTGTCCCTCCGTTACCGCTTGGCCTGGCCCCCCCAGTCTAAGCTGTTGAGACAAACATGGAGGTGAAATATGTTGACTAAAGATCAAGGTCTGGAGAAAGGGTTAAACGGCACAAAATTACATGAGATCCTTAAGCAGGTTCAGGTCACTGACAGACTCCTCATGTAGAATTGGGATTAGTAGTACAGAGTCAAAGCAGGGCTGGGCTGTGTCCCATCTACTGTGTTCTGTCTCCTGCATACAGTGCACTGGCAGAAGTGTGCTGTTTAATGTGCACTGTTTAGCACGCAACGTGCAGTACGCGAAAAATATCCGCCCTGCAATTTTACAACCGTACTGTGGAAGTATCGTAAGACGTCCCACCCTTGCGCGGCCATGTCACGTGTTGTTTTTGTTGTTATTGAAGGAAAACGTCAGCGAACGTCATTTTTTTAAATGAAGCTGAAGTCATATTTAGGCGACCAGATGTTTGTGTACTTCTTGAAAAGTGTGCTCCAGAATATACTCAGCGAAACCCCAAAAGTAAGTGTATCATACGGGGGTTTAACTTTCTCTTTCATATTGTACTATTACCAGTTAAATGTGAACATGCAAAATTGTAAGCCACTGGTGCTGCTCGAGAAACTTTTGAATACCTTGTCAAAAAAAGTTCTGACATTTCATCCTAAACCATTCACTCTACTGGGATGCCTATTCATATCATCATTAGAAAAATGCCATTTATTCATACTTTATTAAAAATAGTTGCTCAGTAAGACTACTGTTATAGGATAGAATCAGGGGTAAAATGCAGCTGTTCAAGTTTGTCAACCCCAATGGATTCAAAAGCTCATCACTTTTTTTCTAGTAGAGATAATAAAATAGTTTTTGTTCTTTACACCCTGGAATGTTGGCTTCAAGATCAGGCAGATAGGAAGTCATTTCATAATGTTTAAAATTTTGCTACTGATTTAACCTCCGCTTGGCCTGGCCCTGGGGTGAATCGCAGATAATTGCAGGATGATTTGTGTCGAGGAAGCTGCCACTGTACAACAGGGCGAGATGGTGGCCTAAAGCTTCCAGAGGGAGCCAATTGTTGAACCGGTCAGCTAAATGTTAAGGTAATGAACAAGCAGAGCTGTTAGTAAGGAAATTAGACGAGTCCATACCGAGACCACAAATCTTTACTTAATCATCTACAAATATGACAGGAATTACAAGGTGGTGACATTCATATCATCACGAGTTGGGTTTTACTACTTTGAGCATCTTACGGTGTGGTTAGGAAACACAGAGGTGCCTTTTAAAACAAACATCTCTCAGATGCCTGTCTGTGATTCTAAGGGAATGTACAGTACTGTGCAAAAGTCTTAGGCACATGTAAAGAAAATCCTTAAGGCGAATATCCTTTCAAAAATAATTAAATTAAAAGTTTCTAAATATCAAACAATTCACTACAAAGAACAGTAGACAATAAAAAACAGAATCAAATCAATATTTGGTGTGACCACCCTTTCCCTTTAAAACAGCATCAATTCTCTTCGGTACACTGTTGTTCAGTTTTATAAGAAAATCAGCTGGTAGATTGTTCCAAGCATTTTGGAGAACTTGCCACTGTTCTTCTGCAGAATTTGGCTCGCTTGCTTCTGTCTGTCAAGATAATCCCAGACAGCCTCGGTGATGTTGAGAACAGGCCTCTGTGGAGACCATACCATCTGTTGCAGAACTCCTTGTTCTTCTTTTCTCTGACGAAAGTTCGATTAAGTTTTTGGAAAATCAATGTTTGGAAATCTACAATTTGCTCTTTTCTACTGACACACTAATGCAGAAGACAAAAAATAAGCATCTAAGAAAAAATCTACATAAGAAATCTAGGGTGCCTAAGACATTTGCACAGTGCTGTATAAAAAATAAATTGAAATTGGCAGATTGGCTGCGGCCTTGCCTCCTTGTGGGTCCAGGTGTGACCCGGGTCAGAACATGGCTGGCAGATGCAGGACCAAGCCATCTTCACAGAGCTAGACATGACTAATGAACATAGATATCCTGGACAGATGCATTTAAAATACTGCTTTACATGACGATGACATTTTTATATGCTAAAAATGTTATTCTAACAGGGAAATAAAAAATGGCCAATCACTCCTCTCCCAGTACAGAAGAAAACAGGACATAAACCTTTGCTGTTCCACACAATATTAGGATATAATATAGCTTTGGGCCCAATGATACTATGTGTAACAATAAAAGCTCAAGATTTCTGACACTGGCAGCGCCAAACGCTGAACAACAATTGCTTTTACACACCTGACAAGAGTGGCTATGCCCAAGCTGCTTCTTATGATTGGGTCTGCATTCAATGAACTAACACAGATCTGGACGAGATGTCAATTCTCTTAAGGTTAAACCATGAGTGAAGGTGTGCCTAGTCACACTATGGATATGGAGGCCGTTTTGCACCTGGGGCCTATATTAAACGTTACACAGGACAGCACTGTTGACGTTTATAGGCAAACAAGTGAACTGCAGACCGGCTTTAACAGTAACATGAAGTGTGCGCCAGCAAGAAAACTTTTACAACCTGAGAAACGACACAGTAAAATATGTACTGCTGCTGTGCTAGCCTGCCAATCAAAAAACAACAGATAACCCTACTCTTCCACCTGATGTTGAAAATCTGTACAAATCATGATTCATGTCTGTATATTCCTTGGGCAAATGTCCACGTTTTAATCATATCAACCCCCAGTTCACCCTCAATTCCAATGGCTGCTGTATTACCCACATAACATCTGGCTCTACTCAAGTCCCATTCCTATTTTTTTTAATTAGATTTTTGTATTTTTTATTTTTTTTACAATTATCTTTTCACATTCCCTTTTTATTGTCTTCTATAACCTTTGACCATAACCTTAGACTGTAACAGTAAATAAGGCACCGGTATAAGCACTATCCTAAGAATAAAACACGTTGCAGTTGTTCTCACATAAATATATAAAATTGCCAGTAAGAGTAATGTTCAGCATTTCTTTTTGACAACTATGAGACATTCAACTGATACTAATTTTATTTAAAGTTTAAAAGCGTACCTTTTCCAAGTGTAAAATTGGTACGATTTTTAAGAAGTCTTGCTAGTTATTCATGATTTGTGTGTCCAAATCTGGCATCTCATAAAACAGAACATGAACAGCACCCGTTTTAGCAGCCTGTGGAAGTAGCAATCAATCTGTACACAGCCCAAAGAGAAAAAAACAAGAACTACATTCAAGCCCCTCCCGTCGTACGCATCTCCCTTCCCCAGCTCATCTGAATGGTCACTACAGCCAGCCATAAATCCATGCGGACAGGGGGGGGGGTGGGTCACAGGTCATCCCAAATCTGCTTCCTCTGTGGACACTGGGCGTGCAGGAACTGTGGTTGCCATGCTTGCGTCACGCCAACACAGCTCCCGTCCCCTTAATCGCTCACGTCCTTATTGTTCTGATCTGATCTGTTAGGAGTACAAATACAAACATAATTATACAAATTATATAAACTCCAGTGAGGGAAGAGGGTGCCAATATTAATGTAACCCATAGTTTAACCAGTTAAAACAGTATTTTATATTTGGATAGGAGGCTACCTTTGGTTATGTACTGTCATCTTAATCAGGATAACCAAGTGACAAATTTTTCCCACAGGCCATATGTGTAGCTCCCAAAGTAAAGGAAACACCAGCCATACTCTGCCTCTCTGAAAAGCTCTTGACAGACTGTTCTTGATGAAACTGCCAGCCTGTGCTCTAGGTTTATATTTGCAGTCAATTTCAGAGTTGCTCAGTTTTGCCTTGCATCTCGAACCAATGCACAGACATCACGGTGAGAGGAGTACGCGCTTTCAACCAGACGCTCCTTGCTGATGATGTCAGTCCCTCAGACTTCCATGCCCACATCCCCTTAGCCACTTTTTCTTGAAAAACATAAGTAAGTTTAGCGGGTCTTAGTCACCGAATATCCTGCCTAACGTGTCTCAGAAACCACCCGTCTGTCAAAGTCACCGAGATCTCTTCTCTAGCCATCGTAGCCAAAATAATGAACAACTGGGCATGCCTAGCATTTTTATATGCAACAGTCAGCATGCCGGGATGTTTACTGCTTAATTAACCACGCCACACTTTGTATCTGTATATACCCTGTATACTCTGCTTTATTCAATACTGAAAATACTGAAATGAGTGCAAGTACATGAAGTGTTACTTTGTGAATGTAATTGTCTATATGAGTGTTCAAATTCCAAATCCGCAAGAGTCACTTGGTTGAACTGAGCCAACTATATGTAAATTTGTAATAATGCAGTTTACTTTAATACAGTTCAGCATATTGGCTTTTCCTGAAATGTCGCAGTTTTTTTTTTGTTGCTTTTATGATAAACAAGTGGTCAGACGGAAACAGAACAACAAAATACAACAAAAAAAAGAAGAAATGCTCTAACTATAGGACACAAATACAAACCACTACAAAACTATAATTAAACGTATATCATACTTACAGTGAAATTTGTTCTACGGATGTGGTGAAACAAAACAAAAGTCAAAATGGGTATTTAATGACTGCACAATATGCTGTAGGGTTTTCAGGAGAACAGAAAACATGGCCATGCATTACAAGCCGCAATTGCACACAGCAAAGAGATGAATGGCACTAAAGATGAGTGATAGCAGCTAGCCACATGAGCAGTGTGATACACTGTACCTTGGAGCCAGTCTACCCCTTCTTGCAAGCCTTCACCTTTGACTGCATCACTGGCACTGAAGCAGAAGCAGAGAACAACTGTCAGTCATTTTCTCTACCTTGAATTTGCAAAATATATTCTCCCATTCAACAAACACCCCATTTCTACTCAACTTTAAAAAAAAATAATATATCACATTACTTTTATTTATGCAAATGTCATTTTGGAAGTAAATTGATTTCAAAGCACACACCCAAATGGTGTCTTAAACATTAAAAATGCACACAGGGCACACATATAAGAAAAAATGCAGCCCTTAAAGGTCTGATCAGGCAGAGCAAGGAATCCCCAATTCCTCCCCCCACTAGACGTCACAGTTTGGCATGAGCCTGTGCTGTGTAATAGCAGCGTAATGCAGTCTATGCTGTGTAATAGCAGCCTAATGCAGTCTGTGCTGTGTAATAGCAGCCTAATGCAGTCTGTGCTGTGTAATAGCAGCCTAATGCAGTCTGTGCTCTGTAATAGCAGCCTAACACAGTCTATGCTCGGTAATAGCAGCCTAATGCAGTCTGTGCTGTGTAATAGCAGCCTAACGCAGTCTATGCTGTGTAATAGCAGCGTAATGCAGTCTATGCTGTGTAATAGCAGCCTAATGCAGTCTGTGCTGTGTAATAGCAGCCTAATGCAGTCTGTGCTGTGTAATAGCAGCCTAATGCAGTCTGTGCTCTGTAATAGCAGCCTAACACAGTCTATGCTCTGTAATAGCAGCCTAATGCAGTCTGTGCTCTGTAATAGCAGCCTAACGCAGTCTATGCTCTGTAATAGCAGCCTAATGCAGTCTGTGCTCTGTAATAGCAGCCTAATGCAGTCTGTGCTGTGTAATAGCAGCCTAATGCAGTCTGTGCTCTGTAATAGCAGCCTAACACAGTCTATGCTGTGTAATAGCAGCCTAATGCAGTCTGTGCTGTGTAATAGCAGCCTAACGCAGTCTGTGCTGTGTAATAGCAGCCTAATGCAGTCTGTGCTGTGTAATATAGCAGCCTAATGCAGCCTGTGCTGTGTAATAGCAGCCTAACGCAGTCTGTGCTCTGTAATAGCAGCCTAACGCAGTCTGTGATGTGTAATAGCAGCCTAATGCAGTCTGTGCTGTGTAATAGCAGCCTAATGCAGCCTGTGCTGTGTAATAGCAGCCTAATGCAGTCTGTGCTGTGTAATAGCAGCCTAACGCAGTCTGTGCTGTGTAATAGCAGCCTAACGCAGTCTGTGCTCTGTAATAGCAGCCTAATGCAGTCTGTGCAGTGTAATAGCAGCATAATGCAGTCTGTGCTGTGTAATAGCAGCATAATGCAGTCTGTGCTGTGTAATAACAGCCTAATGCAGTCTGTGCTGTGTAATAACAGCCTAACGCAGTCTGTGCTGTGTAATATCAGTTTATTGCAGTCTGTGCTCTGTAATAGCAGCCTAATGCAGTCTGTGTTGTGTAATGGCAGCCTAATGCAGTCTGTGCTGTGTAATAGCAGCCTAACGCAGTCTGTGCTGTGTAATATCAGCTTATTGCAGTCTGTGCTCTGTAATAGCAGCCTAATGCAGTCTGTGCTGTGTAATAGAAGCCTAATGCAGTCTGTGCTGTGTAATAGCAGCCTAATGCAGTCTGTGCTGTGTAATATCAGCTTACTGCAGTCTGTGCTCTGTAATAGCAGCCTAATGCAGTCTGTGCTGTGTAATAACAGCCTAATGCAGTCTGTGCTGTGTAATAACAGCCTAATGCAGTCTGTGCTGTGTAATAGCAGCCTAATGCAGTCTGTACTGTGTAATAACAGCCTAATTCAGTCTGTGCTGTGTAATAGCAGCTTAATGCTGTGTGTGCTGTGTAATAGCAGCTTAATGCAGTCTGTGCTGTATAACAGTAGAAAGGTTGCCTCCTACCAGATATGCCAGGGTTTGTCTTTGATGTTCTCCAGACAGAGCAGCTGGGAAACCTTCACTGAAGACAGCGCTTCACGCAGATCCATTTTGTTTGCAAAGAACAAAATAGGCATTCTTCTATGTTTAATGTCTGTACAAGAGATAAAAGAGCAAGATTGACAGAGAATTCAGTGAGCTGCCTGGTAAGCCCTACAATCTCCCTTCACAAGCGCTTTGAAATGGGATCCCATGCACAAATCCTTATTGGTTGGACACTTCGATATACTTACAACAAACAGGTTTTTATTGGACAATTATGTGAATAAATAAAGCGGACTGCTAGAGGTACTGGGGGGACTGTGATGATGTGATGTACAGGCAAATTAACACGTAAAGAAAGACGGACAAAGGTACACTGCAAAAGGTTTTCTAGGTGCTTAAATATGCTTAAAGCGTACAAAAGTAAATGTTATGAAGGACTCAAACCTCATTTTAGCAGGAAACCCTCCCACACACTCTGTGGTGTACAATTATGCCAGTATACCTTACTAAGGCATAATTTGGTGAGATGGCATATTTGCTATCCTATTCCCAATTTTGCTACCTAAAATCACGTCACTTTATGTATTTACCCCTTTGCCGTGAGATAAAAATCCAGTTGAAGTACAATATCATAAACAAGGGCAATTAAATTAAGCTAATAGATAAAAGTTGATGTTGGACAGTGAATCTGAAGGACTGAACCAGACTTTTAGTACCTGGATGATTTAGGAGTGTGTCAAGTTCTTCTTTGGCAACAACCATTCTCAGCTTGTCTCCACTGTCGATGACAAATATAATGGCCTGGCCCTCTCTGCAGAGACAACAGTTTGCTCAGCTCAGGCACAAACTGTCTTTACAGTAAAAGTACCCACTCTCTCTTACCACATTATTAATATTTCCAGCAGGTTAACTCACAAATCATATCAAGAAACATATGGGCTCATACGCATTTATACCAATTTTTTCACGTAATAATAAGGAAAAGAAGTACCAACAGCAAAAACTGTTATGAGAATAACAGCTCGCTTTGACAAACTATGACATTTTAAGATAAATACTAAATTTCTCCACATGTTTTCACGTTCTCAAGACACATTGTAAGGTTTAACAAAATGAAAGACAGTGTTCTAATTGGTCCTCATTCACGAAACATGTACCGTAAACCGTGCAAGAATGTTGCCACGAACATTTCGGCATTCTTTTTTCTTTTTTTTCTCGTCTCATTTTGTTCGGCGAACAAGCTTTGTGTTTGGAAACAAGCTTAAACGCATATACGCAGAAGAGGTTTCTGTGTAGAATGCTTTATTATATATGCAAAATCTATTTGAGTACAGACCTCATATTAACAGCAAAATGTTTACGAATACAATTATAGGCGTACATAGGCTATTTAAATGTTTTTTTTTGTTTTATAATTTCAGTTTACAATGTTTTTTCACATCTAGTTTTCATCTTAGTTTTAGTTTGCGATAATAACCTTGTGGAGGAACACGCAATTAATTTACAAATTCCAAAAAAGTTGGGACAGTATGTAAAAATGCACATAAAAGCAGAAAGCTGTGATTTGTAAATTCTCTTTTACATATATTTAATTGAAAACAGTACAAAGAAAAGATATTTAATGCCATAGAGATCCATTCAAATGCAGAGAGGTTATAGTATCGCTGCTAAGAGTACCTGAAAATAAGATATCAAAAGTCTTTTTATATCCTTTTATACCATCAAATTTACACAATAGCTGTTTCAGGAATCTCACGTTGGTTTTTCATAGGAACTTTTCTTAAGAACAAAAGTAATAAGAATTTATGAAACGTTTTGTGAATGAGGCCCATTGTTATTGGGGAATCACGCATGCCCCTCCACTTTTGGAAATTAAAGCTTGGAAGCAAGGCTCCGGCTTTACCTGGAGGTACAGCAAACCTACTTGTAGTAATGCTCCCACAGGTTCCTGTATCTGCCCTGGCCGGACATGTCAAAGACGGTGAAGGATAGACTGCAGAACAGAGAGCACAAATACCAATACAGACGTATACGTCGTTATACAAACAACATTTATTCCATGTTTAAAATTTCAAAAGCACTTAGATAAAACATATATTTGCACATATAAAAAGCATTACCTTGATGTCTTAAACTTCTCTATGCTGAAGCCGATTGTCGGGACAATATCTTGTGTCTGTGCCTGCGTGCAAACCAAATGTATTTACAGAGTACTTATTGCAATGCATTGTATGTATTGCCAACGCGGAGGAGAATTTGCATTATTTGAATCCCCACTAAATTGTCAGGTAGATTTAGTATCACATAAGTGCATCTAGCCAATACTTGACAGGTACTGTCAGAAAAAAAAGTGGGATGACTAAGATATCCATATAATGCCCTTACAGTAGGCTACCTACTGTGGTCGAGCCATTTAATGTTACATTAAACAACATGCAGCGAAACGTGTCGCAGAAACTATTCTAAAAGTTTAAAAGCAATATTTTTATGGCTAAACCTGAGACACACACTCATTAAGCTTTGCATATAAACTAGTCTGTCGTAATACTGAAGAGGTTTTTCAGGCCCGATATAAAATGGAGCTTTTATACCCAGATATGGGAGACCAGCGACTTACGTTGGACGGTTTCAGTTGATTGATTATTGTAGTTTTCCCGCTGTTGTCCAGACCCAGACACAGCACATTCACCTCCTTCTTCTTCAGTCCCAGCCATCCTGCTAACTTGTCGAACAGCCCCATTACCTTTATCTGCGCTGGTCCCGTTTAAAGCACACAGTGGACCCTGTATATACCGAGCAGATTGCAAGTCAAATGGCTAACGCTCTTCATTCATTTACGACCTCTTAATATCAACAATATCAAAACTTTAAAAGGCTCTCGCTAGCAATTGAACTAAACGGAGCAACTAGATAGGCCGTTGGTCTGTTTGTTAACTTAATCCGATTTAGGTGCATTAAAATGTTTTTTTTAACCCCATGCTGATTCGTCATGACCAGGTCATGACACGAGTAGAGTCTGTCCACGCATCTGCCTGGACATACTCTCATTCTCAGTCACTTTAACATCCATCCCACTAAGAGAGATGTGGTGGAAGCAAGACAAGTTTGCCAGTTCGCCATTTATCCATTTGCTTCCACGCATAACCCGTGTGGTTAATTTTCCTGTCACCTTCCAAATGTTAATTCGTTAGCTAGCCAAATATCTATGAGTTTAGATAAAGTTACCGGCATAATTAGCAAATACTACGAAGGTTAGTCTAAGTTGTTGGTCTCATTTTCTAGTTTGCGATATGATGTCTTGACTCTTGGCTAGCGCCAAAGGTGGAAACGTCATCAAAGATGCATAACGTTAGACTCGTTACAGAATCAAAGGGGAAATTATACCTATATATCGAGGCAAATGGTTAGTGCTTCTGCTGTCAAAATAATGAATAGGCGTAACGTCATCTTACTTCCGAAATATATCTACTTGGCTAACGTTAGCGTTCACGTTACAATCAGTATGACATTTGTTACACACGTAACGTTAACTAGGTTAACGTTATAGCAAGCAGTTAGCTAACTTTAACAAACTAGCGCCATATCAGAAACTAGCTACCGTTAGCTAACTGGCATTTGCCATGTCCCATAACGTTTAAACCATAGACTGTATAAAAATGGTTTCAACCCATGTGATTCCACCCTATTTTTTTTCCTATCGCGTAGCTAGCCATTTATCAAGCCAGCTCACTAGCTGTAGCTACTAGGCTATAGGCTATTATATACTGGTAATTAACGTTAGCACGATGTAACGCGTAAATTAATTATATTTCCACACGAGTCGATGGGAGATCAGTAGCACTGACGTTAGCTAGCCAGAATACAGCGAGATTGCTAGAATAGTTTAGCTATGTTAGCAGCAAGGTTACTCTTCTTTCTGCTTGATTTTTTAAGGAAAGGAAGGCTTCCATTGTTGAATAGGTAACGTTAATTAAGTTAGTCGGCAACATTATAATCTAATCCGCATTAACGTTAGCCTACGTTACCCGGCTAATCTTAGCTAGCTAAATTATCTTTTTCTTGGTCGGTATCTAATTTAGCTACGTTAATGTGTGCTAACGTTACCGTGGCTGAACTATTGTTAGCTACACCGCGAAGTTACGTCTCTAACGGTAACGTTACGGCTTTTAATTTGCCAACAAACCAACGAACTGATTTTCAAGAAATAGTTTTCCAATAAACGTTAAGTAATTTACCCGAGAACCAAGGCCTCTTCAGACAGCAGAAAAAGTGGGACCCTCTCCGTCTCGACTCCACAAACAAGCCGTCAGTCACTTAGACTAGCTCCGTGAATCGGTCAGACAATCTGACAAACTCTTCAAAACGCATGTTATAATATAGCTAACGATAGTGTCTTTGATAATTTCGCTTCGTGGACGTAGAAGATCAGGTACTCAGCTATGGTACTAAGCAGCGCCCCGACTCAGTATCGCAGCAATCTGGATAGTTAGACTGCGTTGCTAAGAGACGCACATTTTATTTTTAGCACTCGGCATAGGTTGACCAGCGCCACCCCCTGGAGAATAATGGCAACACCATAGATATAGTGGGCTACACAGGGTATATAACGAGGCTACTACCATCAAAGATTCTCTCAATACCCTCTTATGCGAAGGTATGGTATTACATGTATAGCATTTGCACACAAGGCAGATTTAAATCAATTTTATTGCTATCCTGCTGCCTGTTCCTTATGGTTGGCCATCGGGGCCAAAACGTGTAAAACAATTCTGCTTAACAAGGCAAAATTGGTCCCGTTAACAGGGAAGAACTGTTCGTCTTTAGACAAGCAAAATACACGTGTAGAAAAAACACCTGTTATTGTTACACAGACAAAATGTACACGTTAAAATTGAACACGTTAACTAGATACCTCTAGACGGGTATGAAAACCCCTTGTATCCATGGCGATAATATAGGAAATACCGAACCTATCAAAATTAAACGTATGAATAATGATACAAACGCAAGCTCTTTGTTGAATTATGACATAATTGTATCTTTTGAAATTGGTCAACATGAGTTGAAACACTTTTAAATCGTGAGGTAATAAATCAGTGAAATTGTTTCAGCCTGGTGGTGTTACATTTTTACTTTATTGATGAATTACTGATGAAGTAAAAATAATCAAACCTATTTTTTTCATATAGCCTAAAATGGCCCATAAAAAAGCAATACCAAAAGATTTTTTAAAAAAAATATCTAAGCGTTTTGTAAATATAAATCACTTCAATTTGTTAGCCCTATCTAAAAGTGAAATGCACAATTGCCATTAAAAGCTAATTTTTTACTGTGTGAACACTGCAGCTGCTATACAGACTCATAGGCCTACATTTATTTCCAATAGTGAACTGTTTTGCTGATTTTTGTATAGCCTATTTTATGAAATTATAGCAGTGATAGAGGAGGACTACTGCACTTGCAAAACCTAGAAAGGTGCTGGAGGCAAATCAAATTTAAAAAAAATAGGCCATTAAAAAAGCCTTCTGCCCACTATTTCCATTGTAAGTTACCCAACATGTAATTTCTTCACAAGGGTGCTAAGCTTTCTGGTCAGTGACCATTGCAAAAGCTTACCACCCTTTTGAAGACATTTTGTGAAACGTGCAATGGGGATAGTGTGTGAAGGCTTTTCTTTTTGAATGAGCAGTTATAAAGTGAACTATTATGATGTCACAATTGACCTCATTTCATGATAATAATGATTTAGGCCGGTGACTCATGATGGGGTGCTTAGGTGGCATATTTTGTAGTGCACTGTCCATATGCAACGTGAATCCGACCATCACCCTGTGTCGTAGCCTATACAGTATGTCTATCTACATTGCTATCCATTGAACCTTTATTTAAAAAAAGACGGCGGCTACTTCCCTCAACCATTTTACTGTTGACTAGAATCCTAATGTGTTTTACACATCAAGCGTCCTTTTAAAATTGCAATAAAGAAATCATCTAAAAACACATAAAGGCATGAAAATACGCTACAAAACAAAGTACAACCTAGAGATGACAACTGTAATAGTTTTGTTTTGTATCCTTCCAAGGGATGAGGGTTATTTTAAAAAAACCAGATTAAACTGTCATTAGAAGTTTGAATTAGCTGATGGCAACAAATGAATCACTCTGCAAATAAATAAATAAATAAAGGCCTACCCGCATTGGTTATTGTAGCCTATTACAGCCATGATCGGGCCACTGAATAACCAATAGTAGGCCGTATAGTTGGAGTTCAGTCCAAGCACATTGATTTGATGTGGACTGATGACACTGCTTGGGCTTCATCAGCATTAAGGTTACTTGAAAAAACTATGAGCTGAAGGAATTAAAACATAGCCGAGGTGAGAAAAGTGAAAATATTGGGAAAACGTTCATCACTATCACGTTGAAGAATCCAAACGTCTTCTGTGTTTCTCCAACAGACATGTCGCTTAATCTAAATCAAATGCTAATATATGCATGAAACGGGCATCCTCATTGCCTATGGTAGTTATAAACACGTAAAAAACAGCAAAAATACTCACACTCCAAAACATGGAAAAACAGATTCGAGGCCGAGATGCAATAGCAATGTATATTTATATTGGACAATTAAATAATGTGCAAGTGAAAAAAGTGCAAAACACAAAAGTGCAACCCCTTATAAACACGTAGACATGTCAAAAATTGCTCTGTTGACAAGTCATATTTTTGCAGTTTAGAGAGGTTAATAAATAAGATGGTTTGCCCCCAATGGCCAACCATAGTTGCTGAACAAGACCAGGCTGCATTTCAGATGAGTTGGCATAGTGGTATAACTCAGGTTCACAAATTGACCCAATGGATTGCAGGTTGGTCAAGAGTCCAAGGGAATGTATTAAGTGTAACGTATCATAGCCAGAAATACTTGTTTAATGTTTATTCTGTTGTCTCCTAGAAGTTTGTTTCTGACTGCTGGACCTGCATATGTTCACGGTGTTATTTTTGCGATGGTCTTTCCAAAATAGAAGTGACAAAAAAAAAATGAGCATCACAATTTATTTGTGAGCAATCACAATCATTTGGTGAGTAATCCAGTTAATTTATTTACATGCAAGCATAATATACTGTATGTGGATGGGGGCTGAACCAGAAAAATGCTACCTTCACTTGAAGGAAGCTTTTGCACAGTATTCACACTGATCGGCAAGAGAGAAAATAAGTTAGTCTAGCTGTCAAAGCTTACCTTTAAATCGGATGTTCTCTCCTTCCTGTTTCCCCTACTCAACATTTCAACTCAGCTCTTACTTTTCTGAGTACACGCTCAAGTAAAAAAAAAAAACTCCTGCACGGTGAGATCTTGGAGGAAAATATTATCTTGCTTCTATAATGTATGCCTGCTAGCTATTAACCAAGATGTTTTTTACATTGACAAAAGCATTCAACCAAGTAAAAAAAAAAAAGAAGAGAGTGAATGGTCAATGACAAAGATCGGGTAGAATGGGATGTGATTCACTTAAATCTACGTACAAGCTAGTAAAGTGAGACACCCGTTTGCCTTTGCAAAAGAGGCATTGTTGCAGCAGCATAAATACAATAATGAACAGCCATTGAGAAAAGCAGACACAATCCACCAGAACTGTTAACTTTTATTTGCTAATAAATATCCTCATAAACGGGCGAATATAGTCTTTAAGACCCGACAATGCCTCTTTGGAAATCATAGAAAAATAAAATACAAGAATTATAAGTACTTGTACTTTGTACAAAAATTGCCTCTCATTGCTCAGCAGTAATGTGTGCTACCCAGCGTCTCTCCACCTCTTGGGTTCTCCAGTGTGTCTGTGTGAGACAGAGAGCCAGGCTCCACTGCATGTGAGCACCTGGCCTGCAGCTCTGCCCCAGTGTGTCTGTGTGAGACAGAGACCCAGGCTCCACTGCATGTGAGCGCCTGGCCTGCAGCCCTGCCCCAGTGCTCTCAACGTCCTCAAAACCTGTTGCTGTCTCTCTCGAAAAGGTGGGGGGGGGGGAAGGGGTTCTGTGTGTGTGTGCGTGCATGAGTGTGTGTGTGCACGTGTGCTTGTGTATGTGTGTGTGCATGTGTGGGGGTGTGCTTGTGTGTGTGGGTCATGGTGTGTGCGCTGGATTGGACAGAAAACCTGGCCAGCTGTCTTTCTCTCCGGCGAGGTGTGCTTTCACTCAGTAACTCTCTTTAAGGTTTTTTTTGCAGGTTATTCCAGCCCTGCTTCGGCCTGCATACCCAAACCCATCACTTCACAGTAGTCTGCATTTGGAGGGTTCGGCCAATTTATCAGCTTCATGACCGTTTGGGAGTATTCAACACGACAAATCTGTGCCATAGGAAACCGGTGGCTGCTAACCCCACTGATGTTATGACATCCAAATAGCAGCACACCGCTTTTGCTCTCTGGGTAGACAGGACGCTATATGAACACAACCTGATCTTAGATCCACAGCGCACACTGAACCCTCGTCCCAAGGACCTTATAAACATCCAGTGTCACAGATATTTATGTGATCCGAACATCTAGCAGGACTTCACAGCTGCACAGCACGGATGTATTCAAACTCAATTGCCTGAGGTGGATTTTGTTGTACATTTTAAAGTCTGTAGTTAAAAAAGAAAGTACTCTGCTCTTGAGCATCTCATTTCCCTTTCTGAAATAACTGCATATATTGCTGACTTAAAGAAAGTTGGAATTGAATAAGGAAATAAACTCCAAATTTACTAGGGCTTTCACATACAGGACTTCACATATGTATATAAATATCAGGTTAAGATAATAATTGGTAAATGGATTATACACTTAAAAGTTGATAACATTCAGCAATTTGTACTTCAAAATTGGCTCTTCATAATTTTCAAGTATTTGCAAACCAGATATCCTGGAAGAAAGGTCAATAAATTAACAAGAATACTTAATGACGTTTACTTATCAAACCATGAAATAATTAATATAGTAAGCGCAATCCTTTGATCGCAATGTCCGATAGCAGCTACATGGTCACAAAACATGGAGAAATAATTGTAGCTCACGTCCCCAAATCTACCATACATTTCTAAACACTGATACTGTTGCTGCATATAGAAGTGCTGCTGCTGCAACCGAGCTCTCAGAGTCCGTTCGGGACCCGCAGGCAGTAGAAGTCCAATCTCCATTTCCGGCAGAAGCAGTTGCTTTAAACAAACAAAAAAAAAACAAAAAAAACAGTGGATTATTGAGTTTATTGGTTGGAAGTGAAATAATGCCAGTTTGTAGCTGGAAGATAAGGTGAGGCCTTGCAGCTAGGAAAGGGAGTCTGCTTGTGGGTAGATGTCTGAGGCACAGGCTAGTGCTGTCTGTCTGTCCATCCGTCCGTCTGTCTCATACATGAAATCCCTTCTCCTGGACGTGGAGTAACTGCAGCCGTAGTGTCTGTATGCTGCTCACTATTCGTCTCTGGTGCCCGATCAGAGTTATTCCGATCCGCCGGATATCTCTGCAAAAACACACAAAAGCACGCACGCACGTACGTATGCACACAAACAAACATGGTTCAAAAAGTACGTAAAGCATTTGCACTTGTGTGTATTGTACTGCTATAACTGTTATAATGCGTTTTTGCATACTGATCCCACTCACTCAATGTTCATCATGGAAATAGAGTCCAGTGTGGTGAAGCCTGCAGCCATGAAGTTGTTCTTGTATTGGCTCATCTTAATGGAGTCCAGCCAATCACCAATGGAGATGAACAGAGGGTACTCTGGGACATCACCGGGGGATTCTGGCAACCTGTTAGGACACAGTGATTGGGTCACTGGGAAATCATTTCTTCCATTCATTATGTTCTCTAGAGAGACGGTTCCAGGCTGCGGCGTAAACAAGATAAACATGTTTTTTTTATAGATGCAGCTCATAACTTATATTTAACTGGTACAAAACACTCAGTTCTTCCTTATTGATTTATATAACGTCTCTGAATTCTCCTTTTTGCCACAGCCACTGTACAGTAACTTTCATGCCTTTCATTGCACTTCCCACAATCCCTGATCTTATTATTTCTTTATAGATACTGTACAACTGTATCTTGACATCTAGAAATGATGGACACCTAAAACAGCACAAGTTCACTGGCAATATATTCAATGGCTGGGGAGCCCATGTGCTCTTCAAAGGGGATCCTGGGAGCCACAAGCCAGCAGATTTCACAGAAAACTGAAAGTATTCACTTGCAGTAAATACAACTAACTATTTTCAACTGGAATTATTTACTTTTCTGAAGGCCTAATTAGCAAGCCTTAACACCTGAATAACCTTCAGACATGGCTGTCCAGGACACAGTTTGTTGAGCAAGGAGCTGTAAAATTAAAATTACTCCGATATTGTGACTCAGATTTTCTGGCGTATTCTGGCCCTGTCAGATGAACAATGGGGCATATTGTCCCCCCCCCCCCACCCCCCGTGTGGCTTGAGAAAGAGGCGGGCCAGGCCTACCCCTGCAGGTCCTCCACCAGCGTGAGGAGGCTGCTGGGGTTGCGGATGAGCTTGTCCAGGAAGCTGACGATGTCGGTGAACTTGGGCCGGTGGCCCCGCTCCTTCTGCCAGCAGTGCAGCATGAGCTGGTGCAGCGCGACGGGGCAGCCCATGGGCGCCGGCAGGCGGTACCCCTCCTCTATGGACAGGATCACCTGCAGGACACAAGGGCCACGCCTTCACCTGTGTGTGCTGCGGTACACAAGGGTCACGCCCCAAACACCTTCAACCTGTGTGTGCTGCAGTACACGGCTCTGGCTGGCCTGCCAGCACTGTGGAGAATCATAAGCAGATACATACATAAACACACACACACAGTGCACACACACATACATACATAAACACACACACACACACACACACACACACACACACACACCCAGAGTGCACACATGCAGATACATAGACACACACACACACACACACCCAGTGCACACACATACATACATGCATACGTACATAAACACACACATACACACACACACACACACACACACACACACCCAGAGTGCGCACACATACATACGTACATAAACACACACACACACACACACACACACACACACACACACACACACACACACACACACACACACACACACACACACACACACACACACACAGTGCACACACGCAGATGCATACATAAACACCCACACGCACACACACACACTGAGCAAGGCCAGGCCAGGCCAGGCCATTATCTCACCCTGCAGGTCCCTGGGCTTAGACCTGACACATTCTGGATGTCCAGTAGATCCCTGCACACTTATCCCTAGGCAAATGGTTGCACTTGTTTCCCAAATCCCCCCCCGTCCCCCCTGTCCCCCCTGTCTGAGGGCACGCCTTGGTAGAGGAATCAGATTAGGACGATACATCAAGCTGCCAACAGACCCCAGCTCTGAGTCCTGCAGTCATTTATTCTTGGCTCTCCTGGCTCCCAACCTCCATGCTCTGCTACCCACAAGCTCAGTGCTTATTACAAAGCTTTTCTCATAAAAAAAAAAAAACACAATGTTTTGTTAGGTTCTAGCACGTCTAAACTAGAGCTCCAAACTAAAAACAAACTTCCTGTGTCCCATGGGGAGTGGAGAACTTGACACCCCACCCTGGCCTATACCTTTCCACACCTTTTCTGCACAGAGAGCATTTTTACTCACTAACTTTACTCACTAACTACTCCTAGAGTGCTTTTCAGGCCACACATTCAAAACGCATGACAATAACAACGGCAACCAGAATAGCCAAAACACCGTTTCACTGATGAAGTCCGTGTGTGGAAACATTTGAATCTTTAGTCCCATCTAAAAACAAGGAAGTATGGATCCTTTATGAATGTAGGACTAGTTCCTGATTTTTTTGGTGTGAAATCTATGCATCTGTTTCTAACCCAAAGGGCTGAAATAAGAGTGCGCTGTTTTATACGCAGAGGACCCTGGCAGCAGCAGAAGGCCCCTCTGTTAGCGTCCTCACACACCCTCCCTCCGCTCCAGCACTCACAGGGGGGAGGGGGGATTGGGAAGGCCGTTTGTCTGTAAAAGCACTTCTAAGCAATTCTCCACAAGGCCCAAATCCTCTTTGTAAGTGCGGCCTGTGCAAAGCCGGGGGGGGGGGGGGGGGGGGGGGGGGGGGGATTACGGCAGGGCTTCTCCTCCCGGCACAAGAAGAGGCCGACTGGATCTGCACAACCCGGCCGGTCACACCCGAGGCCACGGGGTCACCCAGCCCCGCCCCCGATGCTCACTTAAAGCTCCCTGATTGGCTGACACTCTGAGGTAAGAATATCAAACAGGCTTTTGGATGGGGGTGCTGTGTTTTTGAGGGTGTGTTCGAGGTTGACTTTCAGCACAGCGAGAGGCAGAGACACAGATAGGGGAAGCTCCGGGATTACGTTTTCACACTTTATCTTGTTCCAAATCCCGTCTGAATGTCTGAGGTCATTATATTATCCCTGACAAAACTGCTTCATGTGGAAGAGTGAAGTCTGGAGGCAGATAAAATCCATACAACAGAAATAAGGGGGACTAAAGGATGAAATGGCAGTGAGATCAGTGCAGGCTGGGGTCGGATATTTTCTGACACTGTAAGCTGATGAAAAGACACATTATACTGAATAAAAAACATTGCTAGTCTTACGTATTTCACATCTTTAAAGCCACACGTGGTGTTTGCTGGTTACCAGAGATACTGTTACAGTCACCAAAAATCACCTCACAAAATGTATTGCATTCTTATAGGTTAAAAATAGAGGTACTTCCAATAAATTAAAATAATGCCAGTAATTATTTTCACATAAGATCTACCCTTCGCACTTTTTTTTGTAAAACTAAAGTATTTCAGTATGTCGTCTTTATCTGTGAAACGGTGCTAATCTGCTGGCAACCGTACGGCCTGTCTAACCTCACACCCCAGCTGTACACGGAAAGACATTCCACTTAAAGCCTATGTCTGCGACTGTGAACACATGCCACTTCTTACTTTCACACATTTTCAACAGAAACAGATTTCACTCTCAATTAGGCCCATAGTTTACAGGTGTTATGAGGTGTTGTAGCGCACGGTTGGAGCGAATGCCTGCAGACACTGCGGCCCACAGGACCTGGAGTTGAGTAGCGATGGTTTAGATCATAGATGAAAATAATAACTACATTCTGTTATCATCAAAATGGCGTGACAGTACATGAGTTATAATATTTAACTGAACACACCAAACTTTGCAATTAGAATTCTGTGCATTATATATTTTTATATATAAATAAATACTAAGCCGAATATTGATACAACAACCTCTCACCCCCCTTCCAAATAAACACAAAATAACAATCGTTAAAAAATTAATTAACAAATAAAGAAAAATTATTTTTAAAAAATTTAAAAAAGTCAAATCTAAAAAGAAATAAAAATAATACTCACATCCTGATTGGACATCTCCCAATATGGCCGCTCTCCATATGACATCACTTCCCACATGACGATGCCGTAGCTCCAGGCGTCGCTGGCTGATGAGAACTTCCTATAGGCGATGGCCTCTGGTGCAGTCCATCGAATAGGGATTTTACCCCCCTGCAAGCACAAGCACAGTCTCAGCAGAGAGCTCCATTTTACTTATAATTAGGGAAAGTATTAGAGAACTTGTTTTTTATAAGCAACATGTACTACGACCTTTGTTCTTGAGTAGGAAAATAGAATCCTGAATTTCACAGGCCAGAGGAATTGCTCCAGCATCTTTTTGGGAAACCACTTTCTCGCCCGCCATCTCTCTCTCTCTCTCTCTCTCTCCTCTCTCTCTCTCTCTCTCTCACACACACACACACGCACACACACACACAATCTCTCTCATCATTTGTGCTGTCTAAAGGACAATAACAGACCGTCAGGCCCTTGGCAGAAGCCATCCCTGGTGCCATCTCTGCTGTCTTGAGACACAGTGAGTGTGAGGTGTGCTACACTGAGCAGAACTGTCTGTCCGATGTCTGTCCCCTGCAGTGAGAGGCCGATATGCTGAGCACACTGCAAACTCCAGCCCTGCTGGCCTGTCTCCCCTCATTCCACATGCACCGAGTGTGGAGTCTGGGAGCATCACAATCTCTACCCTGCTCTCACCTGCTCTACCCTGCTCGTACCTGCTCTACCCTGCTCGTACCTGCTCTAGCCTGCTCTAACCTGATCGAACCTGCTCTAGCCTGCTCTAGCCTGCTCTATCCTGATCGAACCTGCTCTAGCCTGCTCTAACCTGATCGAACCTGCTCTAGCCTGCTCTAGCCTGCTCTACCCTGCTCTCACCTGCTCTACCCTGCTCTCACCTGCTCTACCCTGCTCGTACCTGCTCTAGCCTGCTCTAACCTGATCGAACCTGCTCTAGCCTGCTCTATCCTGATCGAACCTGCTCTACCCTGCTCTAACCTGATCGAACCTGCTCTAGCCTGCTCTAACCTGATCGAACCTGCTCTAGCCTGCTCTATCCTGATCGAACCTGCTCTACCCTGCTCTAGCCTGCTCTAGCTTGGTCGAACCTGCTCTACCCTGCTCTAGCCTGATCTAACCTGCTCTACCCTGCTGTACCCACTCTAATCTGCGTCTCTATATCCTTCTCTACCTGTTATATCCTGCTGTACGTGCTCTACCCTGCTGTACCCTACTCTACCCTGCTGTACCTGCTATATCCTGCTCTGTGCTGCTCTAACCTACTCTATCCTGCAACACCGTGCTCATATCCGCTCTGGCCTGATTTGCCCCAGTCTCCAGCCTGCTCTTAACTGCTCCGCCCTGGCGCCAGCCCTGAGCCTCACAGGCTACAGTACAGAGCGGGCAGCCTGTTCACATGTCCTGGGCCAATCCCCATCACATCTCCCAAGTGCTCTTATGAAAAATGGATCAAGCCTCTGCACACGGTAGCTATAAATGTAACAGTCCAGAATTCCAGTCGTAAAAAGGTTCAATGATATAAATCAATGGGCACCGATTCCCAGCATCCTCCCCTTCGCGGTACCTTTGCATCTTATTTCATGAGACACTGCTCTAAAGCACCGATACATGCCTTAATACTATGACAAGCAGTGCCCCTGTGACACAGCAAGGCACTTAAGCAGGACTGCTGCTGTGCGATAGGGGACGCAATGAAGTGGAAAGACTTTTAAAACTGCTACATCTGAATGTGGAGCAGGAGAAGTATCATTATTGAAGGCTGGACTGGTAAAGGAGCGTGTGTGTGTGTGTGTGTGTGTGTGTGTGTGTGTGTGTGTGTGTGTGTAAATTAGCAGGCTGATGGTTTTAATAAAGCCCCAGGGAGCCAATCACTGAACCCCTGCCATGCTGAACAGGTGTAGCAGCCCAAAAACCCATCATTATCTCTCTGCCTCAATCATTTCACCAGGCTTCATCCAAATCCATCTGTAACATGTCCAGCCACTCTCTTATCCACAGGCAAACAAACAGACGGGCGGACGGCCACTCCTGGGAGAAATCCCGCAACCTCTGCTCCTCCTACCTGCTGCCCCGTCTGGCTGCACATCCGCACATTTGCAGTAGAGGGCGCTGTGGTTTTGAGCACGTGGAGATCCAGGGGAAACAGTTCTGAGCTGTGGCGCTCTGTGTGTTCCAGACTTTGTGAAGTACGTAATTGAGTCGACTTCTGAGTGGTGTACTATTAAAATTCCAATTACCTTTATCTAAAATCTCATCGCGCAGTCACTCCTTAATACCGAGTGCTGCGTGTGAAAAATTGGTTATCTTGGAAAAGTATATATTTTATTATTTTTTCATTTTTACAAATATTTCCGACCCCTTTTCTTCCATGTTAGAATCAATTCAATATTATCACCCAACACAATTTTCAAAGGGCAATGCTTTTTGCTGTCAATTCTGTATAAACTCCCATACGTCCCTTGCCCTATGTCAACAAATAAAAAACATTTTTTAAGTTTAAATATATCATTAACCACACCTGTGTGGAAGCACCTGCTTTAATATATTTTCGTGACCCCTCATTTATCCAAGTGTTTCTAGGCTTTTTGGTCACCACCTGTGTCAGCTACCCTTCCATGCCTGAGAACAGCACAGTACCAAGAGATGGCTGCCTTTGCTTTTCTGTCCCACATGACCGCCGAGAGCGTATCCAGGCTCTGGCCCGCTCCTTTCCTCCCGCGCAGTGGGCAAAAGCAAATGGTCATTTCACACAAGCCCTTCACGCGCTCGCTGGCAGCACCGGGGCCCACCGCCCACCACCGCCCGCTCGCTCTGATTTCCGTCACGCGCAAAGCGGTTTACGGGGCCGGAACGCCGCAGCCCAGAGGAATAGAGGCTGTCCGCGCGGTACGGCGGGATGGGAGCAGGCGCTGCAGGGAGCGAGGATGCCGAAAGGCGCGTGCGACATCAGCCGGGGGGGGGGGGGGGGAGGGGGGGCGCTGCTTTTACACGTCTTCCTGGAGCCTGTCGCTCGCTGACCTGTTCAGCCAGCTGGACACATTTAGCCTCCCTCAAGACCGTCGCTGTCATATCGCCTCGCTGCTCAAAAGCAGAGCAGTGTCAAGCCACAATGAGAGAAAATAAGCCCATGCAGGGATGTGATTATAGCTCATTAAAAACGGCCAAAGCCAAACGAATGGACAGATTGCGTGACCCCCCCCGAACCCCCCCCCCCCCTCACCACCACCGCCCGAGGCCCGATTTAACGGGCGGTGTACTCACGCTGGTAGTGTAGGCGGCCCCTCTCGGGGTCGTCCTCCAGCACGCGGGGACAGGCCGAAGTCGGACACCTTGCACACCAGGTTGCTGTTGACCAGGATGTTGCGGGCGGCCAGGTCTCGGTGCACGTAGCCCATGTCGGAGAGGTACTTCATGCCCCGAAGCGATGCCACGCAGCATGCCCACCAGCTGGATCACGGTGAAGTGTCCGTCATGTTTCTGCGGGGGGTGGGGGGGGGCAAAGACACTGCTCACCGAGGCTGTGGGCCCATCTGGCCGACTGACCTTTAGGGAAGTGTGTCTGCTGGGCAGCTTCAACAACCTGAGCCTGTTACACGGACACACGTGCTTAATCTCGCCTTTAACATGCCTCAAACTGGAGCTTGTAATAAAAATGGTGTTTTAAATGAGTGAAGTCAACAATTGTTCAAAAATGGCCTCCTGGGTAATGGTTTCTCTTTAAAGATCATAGTAACACACTGCATCGCCCTACTAAAACTAATCCGGATGGATCTATCTTTTTTATTTTTATTTTTTATTTCCGCCACCCCCCCCCCCCCCTCTTGGGAGGTCAACTATATTTTTCTTTACGATTTGCAAAATTATGTAATGAAGCCTCTCAGAGGAAAGGGTATAACAAACAAAAACAAAAAAGTTTTAATTACAAATTTGGATCTATCTCTATGGATCTATGTAATTTGGATTGATCTGCACAGTGTTAGGATCCCGACCTCTGCACCCGACAGATCATCACACATTTCCCTGGAACAAAATTCTAGTCTTTTTACGACACTTAACATTCCTGAAAGATTTCTGAAAGTCTGTTACATTGAAGCGAACACTCATGGGTTTGGCTGCCATACAGAAGCACCCGGGGTGGGAGTTGAACAAGGCATTCTGCACTTTCACAGGGAACTGAACATGTTTAAGATTTAAATGCAAATACAAATTCTGACAAGAGCATGTGGTAGGCAGATGAACACTAATGCAGCCTCAGAAACTCCTGTCTGCTGGAGGTACTTGTGGAAATGAAGATGGTTTGAAAGAGCGGTGAAAAACATGATGAATCGGATCGTTTGCTTGTTGAGACTTGCATGATTGCATTTTGAACACGGCGATGGATTCTGTGGCTGTTGAAATCCCTGTGTGTCTACTGCTGCTGTTCCTGTGCATTCTGGTGAAAAGCTTACACCTGCTTTCCTTCCAGTGGGAATTGTTTTTTTATGCTTGTAAGATGTCCGTCTATTTTCTTTGTTCAAAAGAAAACTTCCAGGCATGATACATTTAAGAACTATAATTTATGAGTATGTACGGAGTGAAATGAATCTGATTCAAGAGGATTCCTTTACTTTTCTTTTATTATTTGATTACTATGTTGACAGGCTTGTTAAAACCCCGATATGCTGTGATATGAAAAGGCGTCCTGAAGCTTTTAGATACGGTGACAGTTATGTCAAGACTCAGAAAATTTTGCAGGTTGAGTTCATTCTCCAGAGCCCTCAACCATCTCGTTTCCATCTCGCCACCGTTTTCATGTGGCGATAGTCAATGCTTTGCCTTTGAGAGTGTATTCTCTTGAGAGTATATTCTCTTGAGAGTGTATTCTCTTGAAAAATTTAAAATGGCCTCTGAAGAACCCTACTGCTTCCATCAAAACCATGTGAAAAATATGCTTGAAATCACCTTCACACCCCCTCTGTATATGACAGTAGGTGTCGGTGTGTGTGTGTGTGTGTGTGTGTGTGTGGTGGGGGAGGCTTTTAACAGAAGTGTTAGAACAGGCTATTCTTATGAAAGGGAACACATTTATACAGGATCTGAGGAACACATGTATGGAGCCACAGTGAAAAATTCCTCACACCTCAAACAAGGTGAATCACAAAAGCCATCTGCTTGTCTGTCTGCAAACGGCTGAGAAAAACAGACTGGAGAGGAAACTGGTCTGCTGTAAATGGCCAGAGGCAAGATGCCCTACACACCTTCAAGTTTATTTATAGCAATATCACAGTTTCAAAAGTTCTACATTGCACCTCACTTCAGACGCGTGTTGTGGAGCAATAGAGTCTTACCCTCAGGAAAGAGTCCAAGGACCCATTCTCCATGTACTCAACCACAATCATGACTGGCCGGCCTATGGAGAGAGAAGAGAGGGATGAAAAGGAAGGGAGGGAGGGAAGGAGGGAGAGGGAGAAAGAAAATGATCACCTTTTCAAATTAAACTCTGAAAGAGTTCTGACTCAAGTCTGAAGGCAGTGGCTACCCGTGTGAGTCTGACATTTTGATAAATGCACTGCGGTTCACTACATAGGATTCGCCTCAGTTTCGCACAAGTTCAAAAGTTATAATTGAAAAAAAAAAGGGGGCAAAATTTCTTGTGTTCCCAAGCTGTATTAATCCCTGGATGCTCATTGGCTTGGAATGCCTTTGACCCTCTCTGTACAAGCACTTGCAGGCGATTAGCCAACCCTGTCCTCGGCAGGCCTGAGTTTGACGAGTGCGTAATCCACAGTTCGATTAACACTGCCTGATGATAACAGCTCTCTGCTATCGGCCTATAGACATGCCTGGGGCAATGACTGCAGTCTCTCTGGCACCCCATTCTCTTTGAGGGGCACACGAATGTTTAACACCCCAGGCAGCCAAAGTCTCTCAAACACTTTGCAGCTCAAATGATTGAACCTTTGAACTGCGCAACTGGGGAACAACAAGCTTACATCCCAAAACTAAACAGTTTAGTAGTATAATGGTTAAGGAACTGGCCTTGTAACCGAAAGGTTGCAGGTTCGATTCCCAGGTAGAACACTGCCGTTGTACCCTTGAGCAAGGTACCTAACCTGAATCACGTAATAATAATAGAGACCCAAGACAAGAGCTACAGTAGAAAGGCTATGGATATTATCTGTTATTTTTATTTCCATTTAAGACAATGGCCTGCATTCAATCAACATCTGACTTTATCTTTTAATTCACACTTATTTGCAAGTGTTTGTTTCCTGCATCGCAAACACAATTTTGGCAGCTTCATTCTGGTGATTGCCAAGGCTGAGTGTTTATGAAAAAAGGAATGAGGAGTTGAATTTAACCTTGAGTCCAATTTTTTGGTTTTTATTTAAATTTTGGCATCTTCAATCACTCAAGCTATGAACGTTGCTATTTCCCGCCGACTGAATCCCCCACATACGTCCTGCCAGTGCACCGCCCCGGCAGGGCTGCCGGCCACAGTCGGCACAGAGACTGAGGCGCTCACTCAAGCGCCACAAGCGACGCTTTTACCCAATGAGCTACCCAGCATCCCCGCCTTGAGTCACAGTTAAGGATAATGGTGACTGAATTCAGGTAGTGGCAGTTGGCTAGCTGGAACAGGGGTGACTGAATTCAGGTAGTGGCAGTTGGCTAGCTGGAACAGGGGTGACTGAATTCAGGTAGTGGCAGTTGGCTAGCTGGAACAGGGGTGACTGAATTCAGGTAGTGGCAGTTGGCTAGCTGGAACAGGGGTGACTGAATTCAGGTAGTGGCAGTTGGCTAGCTGGAACAGGGGTGACTGAATTCAGGTAGTGGCAGTTGGCTAGCTGGAACAGGGGTGACTGAATTCAGGTAGTGGCAGTTGGCTAGCTGGAACAGGGGTGACTGAATTCAGGTAGTGGCAGTTGGCTAGCTGGAACAGGGGTGACTGAATTCAGGTAGTGGCAGTTGGCTAGCTGGAACAGGGGTGACTGAATTCAGGTAGTGGCAGTTGGCTAGCTGGAACAGGGGTGACTGAATTCAGGTAGTGGCAGTTGGCTAGCTGGAACAGGGGTGACTGAATTCAGGTAGTGGCAGTTGACTAGCTGGAACAGGGGTGGCTGAAAAACCTTCCTCTAAACCGGCAATTACCTGTTTCCACGCAGTTACCTGGATCAACAATTAAGCAATTAATTAACGGAATAATCAATACCAGTTGATATTATTCTTTTTTACATCACCAAACTGTGAGGCATTTTCTAATATCCACTGATTATTTTAATTTGTGGATGAACCCAAGGAACAGTGAAGATGTAAAGAGGGCTTTAACTCTAAGCAGTGGCAACTGCTTCAGAAGGGGCGGGAATATTACCATTGAACTGATTACTGGTCTCAACCAGTTTTCATTTATTTTACTGTAATAACAAGTGTAAAATATCTGAATAATCCATGTTTTATGTTGTAGTTTTCATAAGTTTATGTTCGTAGCCTTCTTCACATGAATGTAAATATGATAATGTAGCCTAGTTCAAATAAATTGCGAATATTAGAAAATGCTTCCCAGTCTTGTTTGTTATTTAGATACAGTAAATAAATAATGATACCACAAACTAAAATAGGTAATAGTTAGGTTTTCCTGATGAGATTGATAGTTATGTTAAATAATTGCCTGATTGTTGATCCAGCTACATGGAAACATATTGCAAACACATTTATTTTGATATGTAATGTTATAGCACCTCGCTTGATTGTTTTAATCAACAACTGTATATCCAGAATCTGTCCTTTTGTTCTGCTAAACAAACGATACATAATTATTTACATTTTATTGATTTAAAAAATATGTAAACATAGTTAATTCAATGACCCATAGAAAAGGTAATCTTTGGCTTCATTGTCTTGTCACTGCTAATGTAAATTGTTCACTCAAACTGTTCTCTTTTATTGTGACCTCTCCATGGTAAGGTGCTTTTAGAAGGTAAAGTTAGCCCCTTTTTTGAAGTTAATTGGTTTTTTGTGCATCATCAAGGGCTGTTAAAACTAAACTGAAGGGAGATGTACAATATTTGCCAACACAATGCCCTCTAGCAGGAACCTCCTCTCTATACAGCTCCCTTCACATTCTTGGCAGTGGGTCAAGAGTCTTGGAACAGGCCCAAGAGAGAGGGGATTACAGGGTGAGTGCATCTTTCACACGTATTTATCAGACACATATTTCCTTAATGACCAGTTGTCTCGTTCTCTACTGCCCAGCGATGACCCAACCTGGGGCAACTTCCCTTTGGAAAATAACCCATCCCAGGAAAACATCAGCTGCTGCAGTGTCTAAAAGGCATGATTACAAGAGATAATTATCCATTATCATGGGAAATTTCCAAAATGCCAATTCAGCGGGTAAACAGCGTTCGACTGCACTTTGGATTCCAGCAGCGGCCCGGACTGGTTGTTTGTCCACCTGTCTGAGACTGGGAGAGCCACACATTCATATTTATTCACAAGAGTAAACAGTGCAGGGACACCGCCACTGATTCCCCCCCATCCCTCCCAAAACACAACAGATCAGATAGATTTTTTTGCGGAGTACTGAGCACTGATTTGCTCTTTGTTTATGTAACATTTTTGTTTACCGTTGGAAGAATGTCCTTATGATTCTAATTTTCGGCTGAACAAATCAGGCAATTACACACAAAAAGTCCCGCTGTGCGCATCTCGTGTGTGGACAGGAATTCAGATGTGGAACGACAATGATTACCGGAGGAAACAAGGCAAACATCGGCCATCTCTACCCTCGGCAGCGGCTCGTCATCACGCCTCTTGTTGAGGCATGAATAAGGGGCCAGCACAAAGTCTCCCACATCGGGCCCTGTGTGTCATTCAGCAGTCATTACGGCGGCGGCGGCGTTGATTATACTCGCGGAAGCGGCCTCCAGCAGAGCTGTATTACACGTTTCTCCTGCGGCAGGAGGGGGGAGGGGCCGTGAGGAGCCGTACCCGCTGCTGATTGGTCTAATCTATCAGCTCTTCTGCAGAACATCTGGACCCGGCCTGCCACTCATCACCCCACTAAGAGGTTCTCAACGGGACTCAAATTCACTCAATGCTTTAATTAAAATCAGGAGTCATCGCGCTCTCGAAACTTTCATCCCTCATGCCTGTCTTAGCTCCTCCATGGCTTTAAAGCATGCCGTTTCTCACTAAGACAGCACAGACTCTGCCACTTCTACTTCCTCCTTATCACATTTCTGAGTGATATTCTGCCCTTCTGGGAGACTGAGAGGCAACGCAGACTGAGGTGGTAAAAGTAAGTAAAAGTGTAAAAAAAAAAGTTCTTGGAAATCACTTAGTTAAATCATCCTCAAAACTGCAGAGTATTAATCAAATTTATACATTTTGACAGACACACACACACACACACACACACACACACACACACACACACACACACACGAGTCATTAATTATGTCACAAATATTGGCCAAATGCAAACTGGTACACTGTTGTGTGGAGTAATCTATCCGTTTCAGTTTCTGTTGAAAAATCCTAGTACAGAAGTATAATGTCTTCTTTAGATCCATAATTGATATACCATACTATTGAGCACACTGTAAGGTGAGAAAATAAAAGTTGTTTGCAACAGCGGTAAGTAAAAAAAAACATGGGCAGCCCCTACTGTCACTCTTAAGTAAAGTAAAAAGCTATACGTTCTGTAGTTTCACATAACCACTATCGTCATGGATCAAGTGGGAGATCTTCTACATACAGACCGCAAACTTGTTTCTGGTCAAAACTCCTCACAGCATCCAGAAATGAGCTTTGAGCTGGTGTTTTCTTTTTCAAGCGACGGGGTTGTAATATCCTGTGAGCTTTTCCGTTACTTTGTCGACTGTTTCTAAGCATTGACTGTTTTTGTCCTGTCTGCAAGATAGCCTGTTTCACAGCAACAGTGTTTGATAGCCCATGCATTCACCAGCTGTTTTAGTTTCCCTCCTCATTGTCAAACCAGAACAATGTTGCTGTAAACCTTGGCCATGTCACTTGTATTATCTGAGACAAATGTGTGTTTTCGCCCTAACATGCTTGTGCATTAATCAACCTCAAATGCATTTAAACACTTCACAAACTCCTTTACCACTGAGGCATAGGTTAGTGGACTTTTTCTGCTAGAATGACAATCTGATCACAAGTGATTGTCCTTGCATAAATAATGAACTTTCCAATCTGTGAATTTGTGGATTCATCAGGGACAACAGATGCGCTGTCACCCGTTTTCATCAGTTCTTTGATTTTCCGTTTTGCAAATCAGCATTCCAGGGTAAATGCCCCATGTGTGGTTGAATAGACATTGTGCCTTACTGCAAATACATACCACATCATTTTGAGGGATCTACTTTTTCAACAAGAACAGTTGCATTCACCACCACCACCACTGTTCAATCATAATTTAAATCAAGCTGTTACGGCTATCTTTCACCTTGTGCTTTTTCACAGTTTCACAGCTGTTAGATTTAAGCGCAACAAAGTTATCGCCTGCTGGGTGAGCAATTAAGCTAGCCCTTTCCACATACTGGATTATTTTTTTACTGCATGGTCTGGTCTGAATGTAATAGCAGCACAAGCTGTTTCAATACCGCAGAAACCCTGTAATTCACATGGATAGCAACAATTCCAATGCAGATATATGAACAGTGCAGTGCCAGCATTGAATAACTCCGCAATCAAACTCATAATTGGCTGACAGCAGGGTATTGCTCCGCCCACCAATATGTTACTCCACTCTGCCCCAAAATATGTTCCAATCAATTTGGCGCGAAGCCAAGACATGATAATCAAGAGTAAACAGTGTAGCAATATAGCCTGCCAGATCTGGCAGGTCCAGCAGACTGTCACTAGAATGGTTCACACTGTGATTATTTTTGATATTTTACAAAATGCTGGGCGAACCATTCAAGAAGATTGAAGACAGATTTGCAAGCACTGTGGTGCACTGGTGTCCAATCAAAGCGAGCCAAAGGAATGGTATGCTAACAGAGCCGCTGTATAAGACTCCAAGGGGTGCTCAACCCAACATAGTGCCAAGAGGATCTACAGGACATCCTCTATCTGCATCCTGTTTGGAGCACTCACTTCCTGTCAGCAGAAGGCACGCATGTATAAACACGCACAGACGACCCTGTGGCGGTTTAGATGGATATGTGGACTGGCTGTTTCCCTCTCTCTTAATTAGCCTGTGAAGAAGCAGGAAGTGGGAAAACAGCAGATGGCGGCGCTCTGTAGAGAGGCAGGGAAGTGCGGCGGGCTCGTGGGGGCTGAAGTCTCGCCGGAGCGCTGGCGTGGCGCCGCGCCGCCCGTGAGCGTGCGTGTGGGGCGGGGTGGGCGGGGACGTGACGCTGGGTCCTGAGGACTCACTTTCCTGCGTCAGCTGCAGCTCTCCCTGATAAACGAGTGCCGTTGATGGGAGCCGGTGCCTATCGGGGGCCTTTTTGGGACCGGGGGGGGGGGGGGGGGGCGGGCGCGCCTGAAGAGAGATCTGAATGGCCGAGCGAGAGCAGCTGAGGGGGTGGAGGGTCCCCGGGCGTTTTTGTCCACTTCGTCCCCACTGCCGCTGCCAGATCCTCTACACTCCACTCCACTCAAAACCGCCCCGCGTACGTGACTGCATTTAATGAGATGCTTGGACAGTAAAATACTGGGAGTTATTACTCTCCCAGAATTCATATCACTCCAATTTTGATGCAGTGCACTCTATCATAGTAAAACATACTCTACTAGACTTGATTACACAGAACATTGTACTGTGTACACTTCAACTCAAGTATTATAAAAAAAGGAGGCTTACCAGAAAGAGATGGATTTAGTCATCACTACACAAATAAAAATCAGTTTATTGGTAAAATTAGCCAATAGTATAAATAAAGTTGGGTTAAATTATCTCAGGTATATGATATATGATAATGACCCTTGGCAGGGACAGGCAGGATTTCTAATACATTTAATTTCCATGTCTTTTGTATGCAATACAGGTTGCTTGCCTGGTTTTATACATCTGTGGTACCTGCACAGAGGTATAAAGTAACCAACGCCTGCACCATTTTGATTGTACTTTATAGGTACATTAGTTTGGGAGCCATTTTGTGAAATTCTAGTCTATTTTTGCCCATTCCTTACCCAGGTCTAAATCCTGATCCAACTACTCTTACTATGCAAATCCAGTTCAGATTGGTCCGTTTGGACAAAGGGAGGTCCAGTCAGGCTCTTTTAGAGAAAAGCACACATCATCCATCCCAGTTCACACAAGCTAATCCTCCACCACAAATCCATGCCCACCACTGTTCTCTCTTTATTCACTTCTAAACGCGCCCCTGTCTTTATCGCATGCAGTCTGTAACCCAATCAATAAAAATAATAACCTAAACACTGGCAGCCGCCCACAGGTCTGATTTCAGGGTATCAGGGGTGTCGTGGGAGACATGGAAACGTCTCAGAAAATCTCCTTTGACAAACCATTCCTTTCCTTGTTCTGGATTTTCGAAATGGGGGCGAAAGAATTGATTCGGTTCGGTAGTTTCTGATTTGCAAATAATCTGTGTCCGCCGGGCACGTCTCTTCCCACGCTCGCTGGCTGAAGACCGGGGAATAACAGAAAAAACATGAGCGGGGTAGGGGGGGGAGGTAATTCTGCGAGGGATTCAAAGGGACATGGCTAAGCATCTCTAACGCAAAAAGAGCGATTACAGCCTCTTTGTAATGACTACAGTTACTGCTCTCCAGCCAAGGGCTCCACTGAAGTGCTAATAGATTGAAAAGACCAATATTATTTTTTTTCCCCCACAGTAGAGAGAGAGAGCAATTACTTTTCAACCCTGCGCCATCAAAGACGCGATTTATTACACCCTTCGATTAAAAGGCATTCTTCCCTTCCAATGTACAACTCATACAACTCATTCCAGTATGTTCCGAGATCTGTCTCTAATGAAGAGCTTGCATCGCATGCCCTAGGCTTGGGCAGAGCATGGTGGTGGCAAAATGCACTCATTTTTCATCATTGCTGGCATTGCTGACGGATGCTGGCCTGTCCACTGATTGGTAGCCATGCTTTACACATGTGACTAGAGGGTCTCATTATGCTTGTTTTACAGATTGGGGCTTAAAGAAAGATTGGAGATGGGAATGGCCAGACAATTCCTCAGATTGCTATGGTGTTTTTCTTTCTTAATGAGTAGGACTAAAAGATAATTAAAACATAATTAGCTCCCTATCAATAGTCTAATAGTCTATAATACAATAGTCTGTCCCCAAATGCTTTCATTTTGTTTGGTACCCTCTCTGGCACCCACTACGATTGTGTACTTTTTTAATTCTACGTATTGCACGTTTGTGTTTATGCAGTTGCTGTCTGGCTTTGTAACGTACATTACAATAAGTCTGGTTGTGAATGTGATGCCATCTGGAACACAAGAAGCTCCTGGAGGGAAAAAATCTATTTGAATTTATATTGAATCAAAGTGAGTTTTTATATTTAATGCATTTTATTTGTGTACTTGTTGAGAAGATAGCTCCTTTACATTGCAGGCAGCTCGGCAGGGTGTGTGTTAACTTTTTCTCATGTCTTTTTAAGTTAAGTACAAAGCACCCCCTCATTTCAGCTCTCTCCAGCATTCCTCCTCCTCCTCGTCCTCCTCCTCCACCTCCTCCTCTCCCTCCATTACTCCTCCCTCTCCTTTAGAGTGCACAGAACTGTTGTCTTTTTAAATAGTGATCAGAAGATGGAATGTGACAGAAGTCTGTCAAAGTGTCAGCCGGGTGGAGACTGTCTCAGGGGGTGGAGCATATTCACATGGTTGGAGATGGCCAGAGAGGTGGAGACTGTCTCAGGGGGTGGAGCAAATTCACATGGTTGGAGATGGCCAGAGAGGTGGAGACTGTCTCAGGGGGTGGAGCATATTCACATGGTTGGATGGCCAGAGGGGTGTAGACTGTTCCAGGGGGTGGAGCATATTCACATGGTTGGAGATGGCCAGAGAGGTGGAAACTGTCTCAGGGGGTGGAGCATATTCACATGGTTGGAGATGACCAGAGAGGTGGAGACTGTTCCAGGGGGTGGAGCATATTCACATGGTTGGAGATGGCCAGAGAGGTGGAGACTGTCTCAGGGGGTGGAGACAGTAAAAAGGATGGAGGGCAGTGCAGTCGTCTCTTTTTCTCCCCCTGCGTTTGAGCTTACAGTCTGAGTTTAGACAGGTTAGCGCACCTTAGCGATGCTGACCCCGAGCCAATCACAGTCCAGCTTTACCCACCTGACTCCTGTGTGATCTAAAGCAAATCCTCACAGGCTCAACAAGGGGCCAGGGATACTTGTGTTCAGTGAGCTCACTGTTGTGAAGCCAACGGCACCTTCACCGCTGTTGAGAGGAGCCTTTTTTTTTTTTACCAGCTAGCTGATCCTTTAAACTGTGTGTTTGCTGTGATACGCCCACAGATATGTAACCGCTCTCCTGCCCTCCGATCGGCACGGCCCCGTGGGAGCCCCCCCCTGCCGAAACGCTGCCCCTGCCTCCGGCTGCGCTCTCTCGCTCGCCCGGGCTCTGCGTAGAGAGGGAGAGGGGAGACGCGGCGGATTGGCGCGGGATGGCAGGAACGAGGGAGAGGAAGGCACACAAAGGAAAGATGCCTTTTTGCACTCTCTTCCCCCCGAGGGAAGCCTTTGTACGATTTCCTGGATAGCGGAAACCTCCCAGCCAGGGAATATACATGCCGGGACACTTTCATTGGCTGTGTTAGCACTTACTGCATTGTATGCGCAGTCAAAAGCATCAGCGCTTGGACGTAATCGCGCCGATCAGGCCTGGCACACGCAAGCCTCCTATTTAGCCAGGACAATCACACTATGATTAGCATAGATAACTTGTGTTAGTGCTTTAGTGGTGCTGCATATGCTTAGCATCTGCTAACTGAATGTAATGTGCAAACAGGAAAAGGGTCCTATTCCTAAGCACAGGAAGTGCAGCTCTTACTTTTTGTGACCACGCCCTCCAGTCTGATGATGTTGGGATGGTCAAACTGTCCCATGATGCTCGCCTCCCGCAGGAAGTCCCGCCTCTGCCTCTCCACGTAGCCGCCCTTGAGGGTCTTTATGGCCACCGGGATCTCCCTCTTCCCGGGTGTGCGAAGACGTCCACTGCACACCTCCCCAAACTCCCCTACAATACAGAGCCATCTCTCTCACACCAGGCACTCCTCAAGCCAATGCCACAAACCCACATTAGTCCTTTCCCAGACCGGCGAATCGCCTTTCTCTTGTGTGTCATTTTTAAAAAATCGCACTGACATAAATTCCCCACTGGATGGCAGTAATGAGGTTTACAGAAGTATTGGCTGAGCCCTTCCTCATCTTTTAAAATATTTACTTCCTCTTTTAACCTTCCCAAGTATCTATTCTTAGTAACAATTTTTGTTCCACTCAAAACTGGAAATGGTTCAATATACCTGCGCTAAAAATCACTTTTTAAATCTGGAGCACTGTGTTATAATTAAGTTTCACTGTGTGAAAGAAAGAATGATATATCTGTAAAATGAAGATTCATTGTTTCATATTGCGCAGGTTCTATTAAACAGTGAAAATAATATCATAAAGTAGGTGAGTCATCCTATCTTGCAGAAATAAATGTGAACTTGGGTTAACTTTCACTGCAGTGAAAACTATGAGATAGCATCAGTGTTTAATGTCTTCAGAAATGAGCCCCAGACTGAGAGAGGTTAAAGTTTGGTAAACCTGCCCACCTGCTCCGATCACTCTCTCGATACGGATGCGGGACGGGTCGATCTCCTTGGCGAACTCGTGGACCGCCTGGGTGGGGTCCTCGTAGGTGTCCGGGTCGATGTACGTCTTTATTCCCGGGAAGGGGACTGGAGCGGGCACACAGGAGAGAAAGGTTGCAGGGTTAATGCGCGTCCGTACACCTCCCGGAGGGAGGGCCGCGTATCCTCTTCATTGCACATGGAGCCCTCTCTCTCTCGTATACCCCTCCACCCCTCCGCTTTTGGAAGCGATTGGATTTTGAAGGTTGGAAAGGCATCAGTATATCATGGGACTGTGGAAGCCATTAGGTAACAGGAGAGAGTGGCGCCTTTGGCCTCGGCGGTGCCCTCTCTCTGTCTCACTTTGATGACCTCGCCAAGGCTGGCGCTGAAAGCTGGTATTTTGTCTCTGAGATTTGAGGCAAATCAAGGCCTTGCTGTAAACAGAGAGGAGGGGGGGGGGGGGGGGGGAGAGAGAGAGAGAGAGGTAGAGAGAAAGACTGGCGCCATGAGTGGAATATGAAATGAGAGATCATTGGCCTGCCCAAAAAAAGAAGAGGGAGGCAGATAGCACGAAACTCCCAAACAATTGTGTACATGTGCACATCACAGGGCTCAAAAAGCACACTGCGTCTCTGCACTTATGCACAACACTCCACATGTGTAGCTGAACGAGCTGCTTCTCCCCATGTTGCAGACCCACATGCTGTAAATGCAGAGAGTGCAGACAGTCAGCTACAGGGCCCTACACACACAGATACAGGTAAAGCAGAACAGGAGTAGATATACCTGCAGATACAGGTAAAGATACAGGTAAAGCAGAGCAGTAGATATAGCCGCACAGATACAGGTAAAGCAGAGCAGTAGATATAGCTGCACAGATACAGGTAAAGCAGAACAGTAGATATAGCTGCACAGATACAGGTAAAGCAGAGCAGTAGATATAGCTGCACAGATACAGGTAAAGCAGAGCAGTAGATATAGCTGCACAGATACAGGTAAAGCAGAGCAGTAGATATAGCCGCACAGATACAGGTAAAGCAGAGCAGTAGATATAGCTGCACAGATACAGGTAAAGCTGAGCAGTAGATATAGCTGCACAGATACAGGTAAAGCAGAGCAGTAGATATAGCTGCACAGATACAGGTAAAGCAGAGCAGTAGATATAGCTGCACAGATACAGGTAAAGCAGAGCAGTAGATATAGCTGCACAGATACAGGTAAAGCAGAGCAGTAGATATAGCTGCACAGATACAGGTAAAGCAGAGCAGTAGATATAGCTGCACAGATACAGGTAAAGCAGAACAGTAGATATAGCTGCACAGATACAGGTAAAGCAGAACAGTAGATATAGCTGCACAGATACAGGTAAAGCAGAGCAGTAGATATAGCTGCACAGATACAGGTAAAGCAGAGCAGTAGATATAGCTGCACAGATACAGGTAAAGCAGAGCAGTAGATATAGCTGCACAGATACAGGTAAAGCAGAGCAGTAGATATAGCTGCACAGATACAGGTAAAGCAGAGCAGTAGATATAGCTGCACAGATACAGGTAAAGCAGAGCAGTAGATATAGCTGCACAGATACAGGTAAAGCAGAGCAGTAGATATAGCTGCACAGATACAGGTAAAGCAGAGCAGTAGATATAGCTGCACAGATACAGGTAAAGCAGAACAGTAGCTATAGCTGCACAGATACAGGTAAAGCAGAGCAGTAGATATAGCTGCACAGATACAGGTAAAGCAGAACAGTAGATATAGTTGCAGATACAGGTAAAGCAGAACAGTAGATATAGCTGCACAGATACAGGTAAAGCAGAGCAGTAGATATAGCTGCACAGATACAGGTAAAGCAGAGCAGTAGATATAGCTGCACAGATACAGGTAAAGCAGAGCAGTAGATATAGCTGCACAGATACAGGTAAAGCAGAACAGTAGATATAGCTGCACAGATACAGGTAAAGCAGAGCAGTAGATATAGCTGCACAGATAAAGGTAAAGCAGAGCAGTAGATATAGCTGCACAGATACAGGTAAAGACAGAGCAGTAGATATAGCTGCACAGATACAGGTAAAGCCGAACAGTAGATATAGCTGCACAGATACAGAGCAGAACAGTAGATATAGCTGCACAGATACAGGTAAAGCAGAGCAGTAGATATAGCTGCACAGATACAGGTAAAGCAGAGCAGTAGATATAGCTGCACAGATACAGGTAAAGCCGAGCAGTAGATATAGCTACAAAGATACAGGTAAAGCAGAGCAGTAGATATAGCTGCACAGCAGAGGAGGTTTCTCTAAGACAACAGGTGAAGCAGTGCTTCACCCAAAAAAATAAATAAATAAAAGAACATGCATAGCACACACAACACATCTTTATTTAATATTGAATTATCATCACAACTACCATTTCCCTTGTGAAGCTAAAAAAAAAAGTGCCTCGATTAAAAAATGTGCCTTGTATCGTGAAAAACAGCGCCACCCCTAGACTTTTAAAAGGAACTTCAGTGAAGCACTGCTTACTAGACCATTGGAAATCAATGGGGGACTTTATAAAATATGATTGGATAATTGTGGATTATGACGCATTTTTTTAGCCCACCCGTGAAGCACTGCCTCACTAATGTATTTCAATCATGCGTGTTCTTGTGCGCGTTCTCGTCCTGATGATTGACATAATGTCTAACCATACAGAACAGGGGTTCATTTGTCCAGCAAGATATAATCATCCTACCCGCCAATTTTCCCTGTTGGTAGTAGAGACGTTAGTGTGTTACTGTATTGGAGAGAGAGAGAAAGCGATTTATTAAATTTATTCAATTTTTATGGTTGTGGCGTTGTCGGCGGTGATTATATTGTAAATAGTAAAAAATTGTATCGGTGTTGTAGCGTTATCTTTTTTGTCATTATTAAGCGATCTCAATATTTTTTTTGACCTCAGCTAGCTAGCTAGCTAGCTAGCTAATTGCTAACGTGATTTAGCTAGCTGACGTTAGCCAAAACTAGCTCACTTTTTGAAAAGGTAGCTTTTTCCATTTAATTTGGCTCCAGTTGGAAGAAAATGGAATCTGCGAATGTAACGTCAAACATCCTGGATCGGATTCTGCGGGATTCTTTTCAGTCGTTAAACTACGAAGAAAAACTGCGAGTGAAGGCCGAGGGAAGACCGAAGCCTCCTATCAATTTGGTCCAGCGAGTGGGCTCGGTGAGTCGGAGTTTTAAAGTACCACGGTATGACAAGGTGGAGTGGCTAACTGGTAGCTTGCTAACGAACCGCCTGTATTGCTGGCCATGTGTCTTGTTCAAGTGCGCTGCTGCAGGAGATGTATGTTCAAAGTTTGCGAGAGATGGCTTTGAGGATTTACGTAATTTCGACAGGTCTGTTAAGATTCATGGGAAATCGAAGGAACATGTCAGTGCAACCGTGCAGTTGAGTCTTTTGGGAAATGTGAGAATCGAGCATTTAATTGATGAAGGTGCATGTATCCAATTAGCAAAGCACAATGAAATGGTGCGGAAAAATCGTGACATTGGTTGATGCGATTGCATTCTTGGGTCGTCAGGAGCTGGCATTTAGGGGGCATGACGAGAGTGAAAATTCTGATAACAGAGGAAACTACAGGGAGTTGACTGAAATGCTTTCTCGCTATGATGACGTTCTGGCTGCACACTTGAAATCGTCCACTGTGTTCTCTGGCATGTCTAAGACGATTCAAAATGATCTGATCGAAGCTATTGCAGCTACGATGCAGGAGGAGATCAAGAGTGAAGTAACCGCTGCTCCTTTTTTTGCGTGGCAAATAGATGAGACGACCGACATCTCTTGCAAAGCTCAGTTGTCCATAATTCTGCGTTATGTCGATGCTGCGGGAATAATTCAAGAGCGTTTCATTGGGTTCTTCGACGTGTCATCAGGCAGGGATGCAGAGTCGGTTTTTAAGTTTGTGGATTTAGAGATGGCTGGTTATAACTACAAGCAGAAACTCACAAGCAGTACAAATTGTACACTTAAGTTGATATTTAAATTTTAATTAAATAACATTTAAACTGCCTATGAAATGTTTTTGCCCAGTATTTGCACTTAAAATATGCAATTGCACTTGAGATACTCTGCATATTTACTCTTGAAAAACTGCTGAATAAATATGTTAAATGTATATTGTCTTTGTTTTCATTTTAATTTACCCAATTCAAATATTGTCTGTTTTTTTTCATAGGTGTGGTGAAATGACAGTTAAAATGTCAACTTTACAGAAGTGTAAATCTACAGTAAATTGCTGACTACTGAGTTGCACTATTACAGTTGATATGTCAAAATACAGGTGATTGCTGTAATTCTACAGCAGCATATCACAGTAATTCCATGGTCAGGTTGACTGAAATTGCAGCACACAGTTATCATTTCATAAAGATTTACTGATAATACGATACGGAAATTACTGTGAAAGTAATGCAATTATTAGCCAGAAATTTACTGTAAATTTAAAGTGAACTATTTTACAGTGTGTATTTTACAGTGGGGGGGGGGGGGGGGGGGTGTTTGGGGTTTGCTTCACCAAAAATTTTGGTCAGCAGCCGCCACTGCTGCACAGATACAGGTAAAGCAGAGCAGTAGATATAGCTGCACAGATACAGGTAAAGACAGAGCAGTAGATATAGCTGCACAGATACAGGTAAAGCCGAACAGTAGATATAGCTGCACAGATACAGGTAAAGACAGAGCAGTAGATATAGCTGCACAGATACAGGTAAAGCCGAACAGTAGATATAGCTGCACAGATACAGAGCAGAGCAGTAGATATAGCTGCACAGATACAGGTAAAGCAGAGCAGTAGATATAGCTGCACAGATACAGGTAAAGCCGAACAGTAGATATAGCTGCACAGATACAGGTAAAGCAGAACAGTAGATATAGCTGCACAGATACAGAGCAGAGCAGTAGATATAGCTGCACAGATACAGAGCAGAGCAGTATATATAGCTGCACAGATACAGGTAAAGCAGAGCAGTAGATATAGCTGCACAGATACAGAGCAGAGCAGAGCAGTAGATATAGCTGCACAGATACAGAGCAGAGCAGTAGATATAGCTGCACAGATACAGGTAAAGCAGAGCAGTAGATATAGCTGCACAGATACAGGTAAAGACAGAGCAGTAGATATAGCTGCACAGATACAGGTAAAGCCGAACAGTAGATATAGCTGCACAGATACAGAGCAGAACAGTAGATATAGCTGCACAGATACAGGTAAAGCAGAGCAGTAGATATAGCTGCACAGATACAGGTAAAGCAGAGCAGTAGATATAGCTGCACAGATACAGGTAAAGCCGAGCAGTAGATATAGCTACAAAGATACAGGTAAAGCAGAGCAGTAGATATAGCTGCACAGATACAGGTAAAGCAGAGCAGTAGATATAGCTGCACAGATACAGAGCAGAGCAGTAGATATAGCTGCACAGATACAGAGCAGAGCAGTAGATATAGCTGCACAGATACAGGTAAAGCCGAGCAGTAGATATAGCTACAAAGATACAGGTAAAGCAGAGCAGTAGATATAGCTGCACAGATACAGGTAAAGCAGAACAGTAGATATAGCTGCACAGATACAGAGCAGAACAGTAGATATAGCTGCACAGATACAGGTAAAGCAGAGCAGTAGATATAGCTGCACAGATACAGGTAAAGCAGAACAGTAGATATAGCTGCACAGATACAGAGCAGAGCAGTAGATATAGCTGCACAGATACAGGTAAAGCAGAGCAGTAGATATAGCTGCACAGATACAGGTAAAGCAGAACAGTAGATATAGCTGCACAGATACAGAGCAGAGCAGTAGATATAGCTGCACAGATACAGAGCAGGGAAAAGCTCGGGTGGCAGTTGTGTCCGTTAGGCTCGGCGGGGACCTATTTATAACCTCAACACAATTCCCCCGTTTATCAGACTTTCATCGCACGAATGAAAACTCATATTGTGGAGGCAGCCAGGGAGAAACAGAGAGGAGGGTGAGAGAGTGGGAGACAGAGAGGAGAGTGGGAGAGACAGACGGACGAAGAGAAACCGCAAACAGAGAGGGATTCAGACTGAATTGCTGGGAGGAATGGATAAAGGTGTCCTCTGAGTGCTCGGTTCTGTTGACTTGTTTACAGCCTTCAATTTAATACTTATCTTGCAATTTGTTTTTGCACTGTGAAGTGCAGAGCCATTTAGAGAAGCGAGGGGTGGCCTTATTGATGCCGAAAACAACTTCCAGAGGTGGAAAGTGCTGTCCACCTACAAAGCAAAAGTGCAGCGGCCGATATCTCATTTCTTGGGCACGCGGGCGGGCGTAAACACGCGGCTGTTTATGCGCGCTGAAGTTTTTCTTTTGAAAGCGCTTACTCATTAGCGGCGGCAGCACATTTCTCCCAACACCTCTGAGTGAAAGCACACCTGCGTCTCTTCTCAAAATACACCGGCGTTCTGACAACACCATGATCCCACATGCACATGTTCCAGCATCGGAGCGGCCACAGTGAATCCGTTAAAACAGCTGGTGTAAAAGCAGGAATGGTGGTGGTATTTAAATTTAAAATCCACAGCATTTGTGAGTACATTGCACTCCAAAAGTGTCTGGACAGTGACACATTTTTTGTTGTTTTGGCTCTGTACTCCAGCACATTGGATTTTAAATGGAACAGTGACTTTGTAGTTAAAGTGCAGACTTTCAGCTTTAATTTGGGGGTTTTTACATCCACATAGGGTGAACCCTGTAGCAGTAGTAGCCATTTTTAGTCCCTCCCATTTTAGGGCATCAAAAGTAATTGGACAAATTTACATAAACTAAAATAAAGTCATCATATTTAATATTTGGTCACATATCTTTTGTATACTATGACTTCCTGACACATGTGACCCAACAACATCAAAAGACTCTTGATATCTTATTTTCAGATTCTCTTACAAGCGATACTATAACCTCTCTGCATTTGAATGGATCTTTATGGGAATTAGGGGGTGGGACTAGATTAAGCTGTAAATTACGCTGGAACAGTATGGAACACATGGTTGGCTAAATGGCTCTGAGTCATCAAGTGTCTGAGGTATCAAACGAGCCTCAAACCATCACTCTGCTGCCAGATATGCAGTAGATATGGATGGATCACTTTAAGGGTTGTTTCTCCTGACTCATTTTCTTATTTAACTATGGAAAAATAAGTCAGGAGAACCCCTTAAAGTGATCCATCCATATATACTGCATATCTGGCAGCAGGGTGATGGTTTGAGGCTTGTGTAATTTACAGCTTAATCTAGAGCCACCCCCCCCCCCCCCCCCCCACCCCCCATCCCATGGAGATTCATTCAAATGCAGAGAGGTTATCGTATCGGTTTTAAGAAGTCATTGCATGCAAAGGATATGCAACCAAAGATTAAATATGATGACTTTATTTAAGTTTATATTAATTTGTCCAATTACTTTTGGTGCCCAAAAATGGAGGGGGGGGGGGGGGGGGGGAGGGGTATGTGTAAAAATGGCTAAAATTGCTATAAGGTTCACCCGATATTGATGTAAAAACCCTCAGATTAAAGCTGAGAGTCTGCACTTTAACCTCATAGTCACTGTTCCATTCAATGTGCTGGAGTACAGAGCCATAACAACTAAAAATGTGTCACTGTCCGAATACTTTTGGAGTGCATTGTATCTTTCATCAGCTCTGAGTGCGGTGTCCTGTATCTCAGCCTTGTGAATATGGGTGTCCTGTATCTCAGCCTTGTGAATATGGGTGTCCTGTATCTCAGCCTTGTGAATATGGGTGTCCTGTATCTCAGCCATGTGAATATGGGTGTCCTGTATCTCAGCCTTGTGAATATGGGTGTCCTGTATCTCAGCCTTGTGAATATGGGTGTCCTGTATCTCAGCCTTGTGAATATGGGAGTCCTGTATCTCAGCCATGTGAATATGGGTGTCCTGTATCTCAGCCTTGTGAATATGGGTGTCCTGTATCTCAGCCATGTGAATATGGGTGTCCTGTATCTCAGCCTTGTGAATATGGGTGTCCTGTATCTCAGCCTTGTGAATATGGGTGTCCTGTATCTCAGCCTTGTGAATATGGGTGTCCTGTATCTCAGCCATGTGAATATGGGTGTCCTGTATCTCAGCCTTGTGAATATGGGTGTCCTGTATCTCAGCCTTGTGAATATGGGTGTCCTGTATCTCAGCCTTGTGAATATGGGAGTCCTGTATCTCAGCCATGTGAATATGGGTGTCCTGTATCTCAGCCTTGTGAATATGGGTGTCCTGTATCTCAGCCATGTGAATATGGGTGTCCTGTATCTCAGCCTTGTGAATATGGGTGTCCTGTATCTCAGCCTTGTGAATATGGGTGTCCTGTATCTCAGCCTTGTGAATATGGGTGTCCTGTATCTCAGCCTTGTGAATATGGGTGTCCTGTATCTCAGCCTTGTGAATATGGATGTCCTGTATCTCAGTCTTGTGAATATGGGTGTCCTGCATCTCAGCCTTGTGAATATGGGTGTCCTGTATCTCAGCCTTGTGAATATGGGTGTCCTGTATCTCAGCCTTGTGAATATGGGTGTCCTGTATCTCAGCCATGTGAATATGGGTGTCCTGTATCTCAGCCTTGTGAATATGGGTGTCCTGTATCTCAGCCTTGGGAATATGGGTGTCCTGTATCTCAGCCTTGTGAATATGGGTGTCCTGTATCTCAGCCTTGTGAATATGGGTGTCCTGTATCTCAGCCTTGTGAATATGGGTGTCCTGTATCTCAGCCTTGGGAATATGGGTGTCCTGTATCTCAGCCTTGGGAATATGGGTACACCGGACACACTTCTTTGGAGTTACTGAATTACTTTTTTTTAATTTCTTGTGATGGTGGGAAATGTGGCTTCTAGCTATTTGGAATTTACGGTGGTGTGAGCTGCTCCATTTTGGTTGGAATGGCACTTGAGCGTGACATTGAAATGTGACACACGGAAAGGGACAGGGATTTCCAGCAAGAAATTGAAAAACAAAAATTAGGCCTTGAAGTTAAGACATTATAATTGAAAGCTAATAAGACTATTCATTTGAGAGAATTGGAGTTAGAGGCTGGGAGTGCTTCATTACACGCTAGCTTTGAGTCAGTTTTAGTTAAGCCATTAAGAATAAGATTAAGTTCATTAAGAGGGATCCCCTTTTTCAGGAGGAAAAGAAGGGTTATTATTTCTTGAATTTGGACGAAAAACGGCTTACTGCAAGCAAAACACACGACAAACAAGCAGCGTTTTATGTGGAGTTGCAAAACATTTTAATACTTTTCATGATACAACCAACGGTGCATATCCAAGGATAGCAAATTAGCTCAAATTAAATTGGGATGAATGTTTGGTAGGACAGACGAACCGTGCAAAGTAGCCTGATAAAAAACACAACTCCCTGGCAAAGGTTTCACTTTTTAAAAATGAGCGTTTCAGCTGGATGTGTACGCTGAGTTAATTCCAGGATTAATAGTGTAATTCCGGTGAGAGTTATTTTGACTTACTGTGTCCGTTCTGGTAGTGCGTCCTCCTCTTCTCGTCTGACTTCATCTTGGCTTTAATGTACCACTGACATCTGTGAAACATCAGAGAGAAAGTGTGAAAGAGATGAGAGATCTCAAATTGGGGCTCTCCATCACGTCGAGACTGGAGCCCAAGCTACAGAAACAAATAACAACTCTGCGAGATTGCCTCTCTCTCAACACGCGCTGCGTCTGCGGGCCAATCGGCTGAGGAAGGTCAGCGATCATCAAGGTGGAAAACCCTTATCGGATTCCTCCCTGTTGTTTCCAACTTCACACTGAGACGGCAATTGCCAGCAAAACGCCACCTTGGCCTCCTCACGTCCACTCGGTAATGTTCTGTGAACCATCCTCCAGATGTCTGTCTGACGTTATCTGAAGAATTTTTCACCGCACACTTTGGAAGCAGGAGTGTGCGGCGTGCTGTGTTAATTCTACTGTCCTTTGACTCTTATATGAGGGATAACACGCACTCTGTAAAAATGAACTTCACCTGATTCTCCGGATTGTATTATTAGTCTAAATGAACACAGTTAGCCATGTGCTTGCAGCACTCAGCATTTCTCTATTCAGACTCTTAATAATCAATCAAACTATACGCAATCAAGCTTGGCTGAAACAAAAACCAGAAACGTCTTGTCCTCCCCAGGATTAATAATGCCTGCCCTTACCCCATGAGGGAAATATATATACTTTCTCAGAGCTGACTTAACACTGAACATTTTACAATGAAGATGAGTAGAAACAGTGAAAACTGTGTAAGCTCAGCCCAGTTGGGAGAGAGGAGGCGTGACCCGGAAGCAGAATGCTCTCTGCACTCTGAACACTGACAGCGCCTTCATGTATGCGTTAGCACCTCCCCTCACAGAAACCAGCGTGGGAGCGTAGCGGTAACCTGCCGACATATGGTCACCCGGTCTGGGCTTTTATTGCGCTTTTAATAAAACTTGTCCCTGGCCTGTAGCGCATGTGTTCATCCCGCCCAGCGCACGCTCAAACGGATTAAATTAGGGACCCCCGCGGAGCAACGCTAAACCCAGCGCACGCTCCTCACGCTCGCTCATGGCTCCCTGCCAGGCACAGTTCGGCCGCATTATGAGTTTATAACGCGACGTCACTCGACGCAAGCTTATCCTGTCAGGAAAATCTATGCCTTGCTCAGTATGTAAAAAGGCAAGTCACGCTCAAGCCTCACTTAAACCCACGGCAGGGCACGAGGGAATTCCAGAATTCACCTTTATGTCTTCATTTTCACTGAAGACGCCCTTATACATTTCCCATAAGGTCTGTTTATAGAGCTGAGGATTTATAGAGGTGATTCAGGTTGTATGCCTTTGTAATAAGTACAAAAGGAGCACGCTGAGGTTCGCTTATAATCCGCAACCATCTGGCTACAAATTCAGTTGTTTTGAAAATTTACTTTGAGAAAAGCCTCGTTGACATGAGAACTTTGGTAAGGTGTGATTAATGCACTCCCATTTGCACTTCCATTTTCATATTTCCGTCTGTTATACTTTTGAGCATATTTTAAATTCGGTCATATTGGGTGTGTGCTATTCATAGCCTGCTCTTCACACATTCCATAAACCAGGATTTGCATAAAAATTCAATCATAATGTTTTTGGAGAGGATATCACAGGCTTCTGATGTACACTTAAGGAATCGTTTGCTCTTGAATCCAATTAAGAATTTATTGGGAGATGTTTTCAAGGATGGCTATGGGCCAGAACTCCCAAAACTCTGGAGCCCCTCTCGTCCCATTATGAAAGGTACCACCTCCACAAATAGACAACAAACTTTGAGCCATTAGCAGTCATATAAGTGTATGTTTGGCACAGAGCACAGATACTGGGGGAGGAATTGGCCTCTATAGAGGCTGTAGGGAGACTTAGGGAGGAATTGGCCCTCTATAGAGTCTGTAGGGAGACTGGGGGAAGAACTGGCCCTCTCTAGAGGCTGTAGGGAGACTGGGGGTGGAATTGGCCCTCTATAGAGGCTGTACGGAGACTGGGGGTGGAATTGGCCCTCTATAGAGGCTGTAGGGAGACTGAGGGAGGAATTGGCCCTCTATAGAGGCTGTAGGGAGACTGGGGGTGGAATTGGCCCTCTGTAGAGGCTGTAGAGAGACTGGGAGAGGAATTGGCCCTCTATAGAGGCTGTAGGGAGACTGGGGGAGGAATTGGCCCTCTATAGAGGCTGTAGGGAGACTGAGGGAGGAATTGGCCCTCTATAGAGGCTGTAGGGAGACTGAGGGAGGAATTGGCCCTCTATAGAGGCTGTAGGGAGACCGGGGGAGGAATTGGCCCTCTATAGAGGCTGTAGGGAGACTGGGGGTGGAATTGGCCCTCTATAGAGGCTGTAGGGAGACTGGGGGTGGAATTGGCCCTCTATAGAGGCTGTAGGGAGACTGGGGGTGGAATTGGCCTCTATAGAGGCTGTAGGGAGACTGGGGGAGGAATTGGCCCTCTATAGAGGCTGTAGGGAGACTGGGGGAGGAATTGGCCCTCTATAGAGGCTGTAGGGAGACCGGGGGAGGAATTGGCCCTCTATAGAGGCTGTAGGGAGACTGAGGGGAGGAATTGGCCCTCTATAGAGGCTGTAGGGAGACTGAGGGAGGAATTGGCCCTCTATAGAGGTTGTAGGGAGACCGGGGGAGGAATTGGCCCTCTATAGAGGCTGTACGGAGGCTGGGGGTGGAATTGACCCTCTATAGAGGCTGTAGGGAGATTGGGGGTGGAATTGGCCCTCTATAGAGGCTGTAGGGAGACTGGAGGTGGTTAAATTTAAAGCCCAAGAGAAACTGTGAGTGGAGTATATCTTGATCTCGCAATAATGAGACACTTTTGGAGAGGTGTTAACGCACATCTGATGCAACTCAGTTCTGCGTTCGTCTCCAGACTGAAACTAGCAAAAAAAGTTCCTTAAAAGAACAGCTCTGTGAAAGTAGAAGAGGTGGAGGTGCCAGCTGCTCCTTCTCATCTCCACTTTAAAAGGTTTGTGCGAGTTTGCATGCAGCTCACCCCTTGGCTGAGATAAAGTGTTCAAGAGATAAACAAGATGATTATATGATTATATATCCTGCTTTTTTCCTTGTTGGATTCATAGAACATGTATATGAGTTAATCCAATCAGGATGCAGGGCCTCGTGAAGACGGAAGACATTGAGTATGCTGGTGAGCAATGAGGAGGCATGTGTACTGGGCATGAGAGCATACATTTCCATACAACGAGGGCTGAACCTCGTCATGCCCATACGTGGGAGCTCATGACATGAGGTACACGTCTATGGTAAACAAAAACCTGGGCAGATGAGGCCCTTGGGGTGCAAATAGACACCCACACACAGCGACGTTGGGCCTCTTTGCTTTAGTCGAGGCCAACAGTCAGAACAGAGAAAGGAACGGGGGCAAAGAGAAATGCGCCTCGGAGCTGAAGGTGAGTGAAAAGGGGAAATTATAATAACACATGTCTTGGGACTGGCGATCAGATGAATCAAACTGCGCGTCTGGGGGAGGGAAGACGGATGGAAAGGCACCGTCAGCTCTTCCGCGAGCTGCTCCACGAGCTGCCCCCTGTGTGTCCGCGCGATGAATGCCTCTCCTTCAGAGTGACAGCCTGTCCCCTGATGTTGCCGTGGTGACAGACAGCAGCCACACAGGCGGCGGACAGAGGCTGTCCTGTTGTGGAGAGAAAGGTGATGGAGGGGCTAGGGGGCTGATGGGAAGGGGGCGGGGGGGATTGCGTAGGGCTGGGAACCTCAGAGCTTTTTACGCCGCCATCTAACATACGGTCGAAATGCTGCACGCCCTTGCGGGGTTCCACCGAAAGATTAAAATATGGCGGAAAAATATAGCCCTTGGCACGCGCTGGAAAGAGACAGAGCCGTCTGCACACAGCACACAGCCGGGTGTACCACACTGGCTCTTTGCTGTCCAAGGAGCCTGTGGATCAGCAGCCTGTCGGGAGAGTCTGTGCACAGCAGTGATCTACACACACTGTACAAACCAGCCGTCTGTACTGTGGGTTTGGGCCGGAGATCTATAAGCAGTGCGGCTCACGCTAAGCGGGCGCCTGTGCCGCTCTGGGATAGAGCCGCTCTGGGATAGTGCCGCTCTGGGATAGTGCCGCTCTGGGATAGTGCCGCTCTGGGATAGTGCCGCTCTGGGATAGAGCCGCTCTGGGATAGTGCCGCTCTGGGATAGAGCCGCTCTGGGATAGAGCCGCTCTGGGATAGTGCCGCTCTGGGATAGAGCCGCTCTGGGATAGTGCCGCTCTGGGATAGAGCGGCGTGTGGAGGGACGGCACTGCTCTGGGCAGCCTGCAGAGCCTCGCGCTCTCTCTCTCTCGTCTCCGAACAGAGGCGCCAGCGGTAAATGCTGATTTGGGTTGCGATCACAATTAGGGGAAGCGGGTGCGATCAGAGATGAAAGATGTCGGAGCGGGATGCGGAGACCGGGGAAAAAAAAAAAAGAGAATTTCCAATAATAATAAAAAAAAATAAAAAAAAACAGAGAAGGGAAGCGAGCGTTACGAGCACCTTTAGGCCCGATCTGAAGAGGCAGATTACACGCGCGTCAGAGAGAGCCGCCGGCTCCAACACTGATGGACGGTGGCGATAGCGGGCGGCCGCTCGCTGGAGCGGGAGAACAGGGGGAGTCCGCGCGCGGCGCCCTCGACCCGCGCTGACGGGGTCGCCCGGTTCATTACGCCGCCGTCAGCCCCGGGCTTTCATCCCGCTGCTCTGAGTGACTCACGCCCGCGCTCGCGCTCACGGTCCTGCCTTTCATGACGGCCACTTGAAAGGAGAGCTGTCACAAAGAGAGACGGGGAGAGCCTGAAAAGGCCTGTCACTGAGTCCCGCCCCAAGTCCGCCGCCAAAAACCCAGCGCAATGGAATAAGGCGCCGGGCGAGATGCTCTTTTTGTTCGGCGACTCTGAACGAGCATCCCAGAATCCTCCACAACAGACGCCTGCAGCTAGATAGCCCCACGACATAAAGGTTCTTCACGGGTATAGCCTCAATGAAATTTGCAATGCACCTCTGAGGATTTCAAAGCAAATTGATATTTTCACACATTCTATAACAAGCGGTAAAAAACCCAACAGGAAGTAAGGACTGAGGGAGTGATTATAAAACGATCTTGTAAAATGAAACTGTGGAGAGCGATAGCTCAGCGGGTAAACCACGGCGGGAGCCCCTCCCCTCACGTGGCGGTGGCGCTGAAGAGGGCCGTCTCTCCGACGTCGTACCGCGACGGAGCAGCGCCGCGAGACCGAGCCTGCGGATGCCTCTCGTCTTGACCGTTTCTGTCAAACTCTCCTCCCTCGGAACGTAAAGCCGTCTTCCCACAAAATAAATGTGGACTCGCGCTTCCTTTTTACATCTAGGATATTTACAGGGCTTTTAGAGCGCAGAAATATGGCTGGCATCTCCGCCGACTGCGTGGCTAATATAAGTGAGTGAAGGCACTGGGGCGGAGGCAGGATTTACAGTGGCGTAGTCTTCCCCAACACATTTCAGCTTTTTCTTTTTTTCTCTCTCGACTGAGTGGTAGATGTTTGCAGCTAGGCGAGCGTTCTGCAGTGCTCTGGTGCTGAACAGGAGAGGTTTGGGGTGCATTTTGGCTCTGTACCTGTGATCTCCAAACCAGAATGCAGATGAGATTCATTAGTGAATATCTGCTCTTAATACCAGTGTGCAGGGCCCATTAGAGAGCGAATCCTGTGAAATGCACACAGCCAGCCGGCAGTCCAGCAGCTGCAGCAAGCCATCGCCTCGGTCCTGTATGACTGCCTTTTGGCAGGACACAGCAGCTCATTTGAATAATGCCTGGGCACTGAGAAATTCCAATACAAGCTGGCCAAATGCAAACTGGTGAAAGATGGGCTGTGATACTCTATAAATGGAGGTCACAGCGAGGACTCCTTGACCGTGCAACATGACCTGGCCAGTATTCTTCACTTCTCCAGCCCATCACAGACCCAATAGGAACTCAATTTAACGTGGGTTTGACAAATCAACACATTTTCCACACCCTTGATACAGACTGTACAAAATAAATAAATAAGCACTGAGCTATATTTAAATTTTCAATCATGGAAAATATTCAACTTCATTAACGATTCAGTGGAATCACTTCTCATATCTCACACATTGATTTCAAACAAAAAGAAGACACAGATATTCGCGCCCCTGTTTTCAGAAGTTTCTGTACCCTCCCTTCACAAGAAAAATGGAGCCATCTTTTATTGTGTTTCATGAGACTGGATAACTCTCCCCCCAGGCCCAAATACTAGGCCTTTAAATAACCCATTAATCCTGGCAATGGGAAGCAGCAGGCAAGACTGTCAATGAGCCACAGGTGCTGCCCTACCTGGACTAACTGTCCACGGTCCAGGTATCTATATATACAGTACATTAATATATATGAATATGTAAAATAACATGTATGTGAGCACTGATTGTTGCCTGGGGTCTCCCAGCAGCTCCATCACAGTGGTGAGCGTGTGCCGGTGAGCAACCCTTTGACCCCTGAGGCGTGCTCCAGACCGCCGGCAGCCCAAACGCCATTAAAGATTCACACACGCGCATCCGATGGAATCAAACCGCTGGGCTGCAATGATTCAGCTCTTGCCCGGGTTTAACTGACTGGAACAGCGGTTCAGTCAATCGCACACAGCGTGTGACTGCGGCCTCGTGGCCACCGGCCCATTATGAGGCAGGGAGGCTTTCGGTCCTTTAGAGACGCGCGTCGGAAATTTAATTAGCATTTGAGACCTGCGTAATGATAGTGGTGAGGTAGCCCGTGCTTGAGGTGATGTGCAGCGGATCCCCCTCCCACAGGGACACATGACCCCTCCCCCCTCACCCCCTAGGGGATAATTTACCCCTCCCCCATGTTGTGAGTGACAGCGCCATGAGTTGCCAGCTTCTTCCTAAGCACCAGGCAACACTGGTAAGACTTTGCCTCAGGCGAAGAGGGAAACATTGTTCCTTTCAGAAGTCTAAACTCCACCCACCCACATTATCATCATCATCATCTTCATCATGGCCTATAGCACACAACCCAGTGTCCCTCCCTTTCACCAATTCTTCACTGACAGAGCAGACCCATGAAAAACAGATTAGCGGAACGAGGCTGTAGAGCTGCCACAATCTGAAAACTGATCTCCCGCCACAGACACGATCAATGTTTCATTAAGGTGATGCAGTACAATAAAATAAACAAAACAAATACAAGGGAAAGTTTGTGCTCATTTGCAAATCCTCATTCACTTTTTTTTTTTTTTGCGATTTACACTGGAATTATATGTGTAAACCAATTTTTAAGCCTTTTTTACCTTTGCAGAGACTGGGTGTAACAGGTAAAGTCTGTTTTAAGTGAAGTTCAAGTAAACAAATAATGAATTCAATTTAAAGACCCGATAACAGAGGTTTGTAGGTTAAATCCCCAGCTCATTCACTCTGAATTAAACCCACTGTCTCTCTGCTTTACAGAAATGGGATGACGTCATTCTATGGTGGACTGGGATCAGGTTTAAGCAGATATGACCATATTGTGGACTGGGATCATGCTTCAGGGAATATGACCCTGTGGTGGACTGATGTTCTTGCTGCACTTAAATTGTCCAGGTGCTTCTTGCCCCAGGATCAATAGCACATTTTGTTCTAGACTTGATCAGTGCTTGATAAAAATGTAATCTTCCCTCCACTGCAACTTTGCGAGAAAAACAGGTTCATCATCAAAATGAACAGGGCAGCTCCAGGTACAAGTGTTTCTGAAGACGAGTTGGTGCTGCCTGTTTGTGGGTGGGGCTGTGTGAGTGATTGGTTGATAATGCCTGTTTGTGGGTGGGGCTGTGTAAGTTATTGATTGATAATGCCTGTTTGTGGGTGGGGCTGTGTGAGTGATTGGTTGATAATGCCTGTTTGTGGGTGGGGCTGTGTGAGTGATTGGTTGATACTGTCTGTTTGTGGGTGGGGCTGTGTGAGTGATTGGTTGATAATGCCTGTTTGTGGGTGGGGCTGTGTGAGTGATTGGTTGATACTGTCTGTTTGTGGGTGGGGCTGTGTGAATGATTGGCTGGTACTGCAGGATTGTGGGTGGGGCTGTGTGAGTTATTGATTGATAATGCCTGTTTGTGGGTGGGGCTGTGTGAGTGATTGGTTGGAAGTGCCTGTTTGTGGGTGGGGCTGTGTGAGTGATTGGTTGGAAGTGCCTGTTTGTGGGTGGGGCTGTGTGAGCGATTGGTTGGAAGTGCCTGTTTGCGGGTGGGGCCATGTGAGTGGTTGGTTGGAAGTGCCTGTTTGTGGGTGGGTCTGTGTGAGTGATTGGTTGGAAGTGCCTGTTTGTGGGTGGGGCTGTGTGAGCGATTGGTTGGGAGTGCCTGTTTGCGGGTGGGGCTATGTGAGTGGTTGGTTGGAAGTGGCTGTTTGTGGGTGGGGCTGTGTGAGCGATTGGTTGGAAGGGCCTGTTTGTGGGTGGGGCAGCATCACTTACCTTCCAGTGATGAGGAAGAAGAGGGTGAGGATGACCAGAAGGGTGAAGCCACCCACTGCTGCCGTGACGATGACCAGCACCTGACCCTGATCGGCTGCCATGTCTGAAGCTGAGGGAGAGAGAGCAGTGTGAACACCCCGCCCATATCCTACCCGACACCACCCCATCAAACACCCAACAAAAACACACACTGCCCCCTCCAATAACCCACACCATATCCTACCAGACACCTCCCCATTAAACACCCAACAAAAAACACACACACTGCCCCCTCCAATAACCCACACCATATCCTACCACAATCCACCCAACAACATCCGAACATTCTAAATCATCACACCCAAAACTCTATAACACCCTAAAAGTCCAAACTCCACTATTAGTCATCATTTCCCTGGTGTATCATCCTTTATCGTTCTGTTTTACCTGACTGTCTTTTCCATGTTTAAAGCCATCTCACATTTAAAGCTACACGACATGGCCAAAAGTATATGGACACCTGCTCATACAACATCTCATTCCAAAATCATGGGCATTGATATGGAGTTGGTCGCCATTTGCTGCTATAACAGCCTCCGCTCTCCTGGGAAGGCTTTCCACTAGATGTTGGAACATCACTGTGTGGATTTGTTTCCATTCAGTCAGAAGAGCATTAGTGAGGTCGGGCACTGATGTGGGGCTATTAGGCCTGGCTCACAGTCGGCTTTCCGATTGATCCCAATGGTGTTTGATGGGGTTGAGGTCAGGGCTCTGTGCAGGCCAGTCAAGTTCTTCCATACCGATCTCGACAAACCATTTCTGTACGGACCTCTATTTGTGCACAGACCAAGGGGTGTCCACATAGTGTATGTCACATTTTTATAGGGTATGAATCACATTTTTATAGGGTATGAATCACATTTCATAATCACACAAACTGTATTTACAATGTACTAGATACACTAAAAATCCAGTGGGAACATGTGCCCTGTCCGTGTGAAATAAATAAATAAATACATAAATAAATAAGCATGCATAATCATCTGACTGCACAAATACATAATTAGTGATACTGCTGTGTGACATTTCAGTTGCTGATGTTGAGATAAATAAACACTGTTCATCTGTGAGTTCTAACAGTAACTAATAGGAACAGAAACATCCATTCATTTGAAAATTCGTCAGTAAATAATTGGGGGCCACTTTTCTTGGCATGAATATAAATGATGGTGAATGTCCTCAAGATTATCAAAGGCTTACTTTGCAAATTAAATTGGATGTCTGCTGCAATAATTCAAACAGTCCATTGTGCCATTCAATTGGTTTTATTCATTTCATGAAATTGTAATTTACCCACAATTGTCCTGATAATTGGACCAATCAAATATTCATGATTTCCCATTTTGTCAATAGTTTCTGGGGTCTGCTAAAACACTGATAATTGAAATGTGATTGCCGTTAGCTATTTGGCCTTTCTTTATGCATAGGTGATGAATATCAATTTGAAATAAAAGCTGGTGGGCTGATGCGGAGCTGAATTTGAATATATTTGCAACGGGGAGATGTGGTGGCCCTGGGTCCCACTCATGGACCGAGGCAATTACTGCGCTCTGGGTCTCCGATGGAGAGGGCCGTGTGCAGATCTTTATGAACTTTGACCCGCTCGGAGTCCGCACACTCATTTGAAGTGCTAATTAATGATCCTGGCCTGATTGCTCTGTGCTAATGAGGGTGGCTCATGCACGGAGATGGGTCTCCTGTGTGCCACCGGATGGCCGCCGCGCTCGCAGGCACTTAAACAGACCGCGGGCGGAAGCCGCGAACCTTTCGGAGAGCGCGCGCTTATGGCTATTGAAAGACAGTGTCCGGCGTGGGATGAAATAAATACGAGCTAAACTGGAGGGATTGGCTCCCGTACACTTGCCGCCTCTCCAGACTGGCGTTTTTCGTCTGTAAAACGAAGAAATAAATAAAGGGTGATAACATTACTCATGAAAGTGAAAGAATGGGTGCGCTGCTGGGCCTCGCTCCAGCATTCAAATCCCTCTTCATCGGGCCCTGATCACCCTGTCGACAACTCGCCTGGGGCCCAAGGGGCCGTCTGTGGGGGGCTTCATTCGGTGAGGATGTGAAAGCAAAAGCGTATTCAACAGGGGCTGTAGTCTCTCTGCGTCTAAGGCCCTGCGTGTGTGTGTGTGTGTGTGTGCGTGCGTGGGTTTTTCGCTGTGTAAACAAGAGTCGTGTCATAATCAAGCGGGCTTACTCTCGTCTCCAGTCTCGTACTCAAACTTGGGGCTGTAGCTGCTGTACCCGACGGAGGTGCGGGCCCGGATGTGGAAGATGTAGCGCGTGGAGGGCTTAAGGCCAGTGATGATGACACTGGGGCTCTTGGCACGGGTGGAGGAGTAGCTCAACAGCTCGTGTTCCTGCGAGCCAAAACACAGAGCAAAAGCACTGAGCACAGAGAATAGAGCACAGGGTAAAGTGCACAGAGAATAGAGCACAGGGTAAAGTGCACAGAGAATAGAGCACAGGGTAAAGTGCACAGAGAATAGAGCGCAGGGTAAAGTGCACAGGCGCGGAAGGTGCTGTACCTTCTCATAGTACTTGATCTCGTAGTCCAGCACGGGCAGGATGGGCTGTTCCGGCTCCTGCCAGGAGAGGGCGATGCTGTTCTGGGAAGCCCAGTCCTTCCGAACCACGCCCACCAGTGAGGGACCTGCCAGACATGACACAGGCCAACACAGGTCAGACCGCTCCGCCCCTCTGCCCTGCCCGCAACCAGTCAGGGCTCATTAGCACTTACAATACTGCTGTAACCAGGGGAATAGTGTGACAAGGTCAGAGCCCGCTCAAGCTCCCCAGCGTCCCAATAACAAGGATCTCCACCGCTGCAAAATGGCCCCAGTCAGGAGAATTCCCACAATGCACAGGGAGAGGACAGCGGAGTCACCTGTGCACGGTGTCACGCTCGCTTCACCTCTAGTTCACCTTTCCTAGTTAACTTCATTTAGCCGCTCAGTCATGCAAAATTCATACTAAATAAATGATTCCATTCATCTCTAGCACATCAGCTCAGTGACGAAGCCATATAAACGGCGCTAATGGTTTCCCTGTATTAGTGAAAAAATCGAGCGACTGTGAGGTTTAAAATGAAGAGTGGGGATATAAACACAGACACAGCGTTGCTTAAACGGATATTGGCCAAAGATTTTAAACACCTGACGGTGTGATCAGAAGCGGACTACATCATGGGTCAATTTTTATTCATTTAACAGGGAATCATAGAAAACCTGGGCTCTTGCTATTAAACTGTTGAGATTGGTTTGGTCTTTATGTGCTCCCACTATTTTAATAACTGAGATTAGATCATATTTGCGTAATATTTGACTGGAATATGTAATTATTCTTTGAAAACAGGCCATGTGGATATATTTTGTATTACCCCTTTGCAAACAGGGTATATTTCAAAGTTTAAAGATTGAGAACGACACTGATACAGGTTTTTGCAATCCCAGAATTCAATATTGACTGTGGCAAGTTAATATTCATGGGAAAGAGGTAGCAAATATTTAGCTGGGGAGATTAAATTTGTATAAATCGTATTACCAGTCCAGGACTGATTGAATTTCTGTTAAGTAAATATTCACCCTGGGCACTCTAAAGCAGCCATACCAGGTAATAACAACTACTGTCTGAGTAATTAATATCCCATTAGCTGCAAAACTGCAGATAGTAAAGGGAGTGTTGAACCGGTGATAGAAAGAGAACAAGAGATAGAGGGAAACGGAGAGAGAGAGACAGAGAGAGAGAGAGACAGAGAGAGAGAGAGACAGAGAGAGAGAGAGAGAGAGAGAGAGAGAGAGGTACGGAGGCGTTAGAGATATTCTTTTCTTGTCAATCTTGTCAGGCTGCTGTACCGAAATGATCTGTTGATGGAATCCCAGAATGCAGTCTGAGATGGATTGAGAGAAGATTAGACTGTAAGACAGTGGTTTTTGGGGTTGTGTTCTTGCTCTGTGTGCGTGACCAGTGAAACGTTATTTTAAAGAAAATCTTCCACAGACCACGAGAACCTGCTGCCAGCGATGCAAACCCATTGTCCCCCCTCTGGTTCCGTGATATCAGGCTCTCTCACTGCACAGTGTGTGAATGTTACACTTTAAATATCTTCATTGTGGCCCTAGATCACCCTGAGGAAAGATGAAGCACACATGACCTTGTGACATGTTTAGTACCATTCTTATCTAATTCTCTCTCAGATCAGTCGTCATGACCACCAACCACTGAGACAACACGCAATCGCAGGTCAGCCATGGACAGTCAAGCTCAATCACTGTCAGTAATGGTCACAGTCAGTAATGGTCACAGTCAGTAATGGTCGGCCGTGACTAGTCATGGTCCACTCGGTCACTTCTCAGTTCCTGCCCTCAGCCCTGGTACTCAGACCCTTGGACATTACAGTGAGAAACCTCCCAGCGTTGGGCTCTGGTGACCAAGAGCCACGTTTCAGAGCCAGGCCCAGAAACCCAAGCCATGTTCAGCCAGCTTTCTGGGCAGAATTGGGAAATTTGTTCCTTAAAGAACAAAAATCTCCCTCTAATGTACCTTTATTTGTGAGAGTGCACCTTCTACATAACTGAACCATTGAGCACCAGCTACTCCACGTAGGCATTTCTCCAAGCCACAGTCTTTCTGCGCACCTTATCGACGGAGATGGCATGAAGAAGACCCTTACCATTGGCCACCTGAAGTTTTCACTATACCAGCAGTTACCGTTATTATATATTACACTATACCAGCAGTTACCGTTATTATATATTATACTATACCAGCAGATACTGTATATTAAGTGCTTGCTTATTGTGTTGTTTAATTATACATGCTTTTGAGGGCACTATTTAAGTATACTTATTTAGCTCAAATAGTGTATTAACATAAATGTAAATTTTATAAATATATATATATATATATATAAAACATAGAATCTGCTAAGCGTAATAGGTTTAACATGGGCATTTATGCACATTCAATTTAATTAAACACAGGCGGTTAAACCCACACAGTTTCATTAAACACAGGCCGTTAAACACACACACAGTTTAATTTAACGCAGACAGTTAAGCACACAGTTTCATTAAACACAGACAATTAAACATGCACAGTTTCATTAAACACAGGCAGTTAAACACACACACAGTATCATTAAACACGCGCAGTTTATGCGCAGGACTAAACGTAAGGCAGCCTTTAGCTCGCGCCCGTGGCTATTTTACAATTATAGCGGCGTTAACATGGTGAATCAAAATTGAATTAAATTCTGAAATATTGTAAGTTTTCCAAGAGCAGGCTCAAGAGTCACAATACTACAGCCGAAACATTTACACTTCCATGCTAGGCTCTGTGCCCGTACGCTCCTGCGCTTAGCACTGCGCACACAACACAGTTTCACTGCACCGTGCCACTGGCCTGTTCAAAAGCTGCCCTAAGCGTCTGAACAACATTCACAAATCTTTTTCACTCGCGGGAGTCTCGAGAGACTGGTCTCCCGAAAATGGTCTCCTGATTTCACTGGTTAAGCCGAACAACCACAGGCCAATCCGTAAACCCAATAAAGTGTTGCGCAGAAACTCATAAAATATGCAAATGTGCACAGAACACAAGAGACGTGTCGCAGCGTGTAAATGGTGACTGTGCTAATGCTCGTTTAGTATACTTCAAAAACTCAACTTTCTCCATGATGGGCAATTACTGAGGGTATCGATAGCATTTCTCCAGTTATTGTAACTATCACCCCCCATCAGTGTTGTAGGGCTGTTAAATATTTTACAGCTTAACTTCAATTCATTTTGCATGCCTCTACATGAATGAGGAATTCTACAGCATTTATAGCAATTGCTAAGAGATCAATGTAGCCTATCACCGAATCTCCAATGCCATTACGCGGTAATGCGCGCAGTGACAACAAACTGGTCCTTCTGATTAAAAACAAAAAGCATTCTCAACAACCCATTTGCTTAAGACACCTAAAAAGGCTTTCATTAATATATTGATGCTGTGAATAAAGAATGTTTATTTCGCCAAGCGTAATCGGTACGCTTCCAAGGCAGATTGCCTTTAATTGAAACCGCACGCTTGAATTTAAATTCTGCGCCGCGAGTCAGCCTTGGGTGGCTTGGTGCTATCAGTCGTCCCCTGCAAACACCAAAGCTCCTGAAGAAATCCATACAGGGATTGTGGGGGGGGGCATTTTGTTTTCCGGCTTCCACAAAACAATGACCCCAGGGCACTGGAGAGGGCACTGCCGCTCGAGGAAAAGCGCACAGGGTAAAACCCAAACTTCTGTGGTCACCTGACCGGCCGAAAGCAAGCACTACGCAACGCTGCACTTGTTTACGCCCGTGCTCAAACACGTGAAGGACGGCAGGGCGGGTTGGTTCACGCCGGAAACGAGCTGCTGCCAACCCGGTCATGGACACCATGCCGCCACTCAACAAGCTGGCCCTGACGCGCGCGAGTATAAACAACAAAGAGCCCAAGGCCTCATTTTTTCCTTCCACTTGTTTCTTTTTGGATAATTTCAAAGTTTTAAATATGGGACTGGCCTCAATCAGCATGTCCTTCAAACACTCACTCACAAAATAAAGGCAGAAGTTCAGTTTAATTCCCACACAAACAATCAGCATTTGTCCTTCAAACACTCACTCACAAAATAAAGGCAGAAGTTCAGTTTTATTCCCACACAAACACGGTACGGGGACTAAATTCTGGGGATCGCTTGACAAACTGTTGATGGCGATAGAGGCTGACGCTTGCATTTAACTGTGAGTCAGAAGTTAAGAAGCAAATGTTAATTAAATCCAGACCATGAGCTCTCAGTTGATAAGGATGAAGTCCAAAACAGGCTAAGCTGTGTTTCCACGCAGAGAACAGAGGTATGTAAGGCACTGAGTGATGGCTGTGTGGATGTTTCTAGTTTCCTAAATGCGTCTAATATAGTATGACTGCATAATAAGCCCATTCAAAAATGCCAGGCATGTACAACACAAACTGACAAATTCATTATGGATTTACAATGTCAACTCATTTTCCTTCTCGTTGGGAGTAAAACAAACCAACTGAAGCTTCCAGCAAGGCCAGGCGCATCTCAATGGATCTTCAGTGATCACAACTGCTTGTTCTATATTAATAGGTTTCTGGTCCAAATCCTTGTTACAGGCCGTGACTTCACAACTGGCTTAAGAATTCAAGCTGGCTTGGTCTAACGGGGAATGTCTGCTGTAGGGTTTGAACCGTGGCCCCGGCTGTTTGCTCTGCGAAACGAGAAACATGATTGGCCAAGGTCCCCAGCTAAGGGAACCAATCATACTCTTATTGCTTCTCACGGGTGTGACATCACAGACTGCAGCGGAGGTTCACATGCTAACTCACGTCTCTCAACTCTGCTACACTGGCAGAGTCATTCTGGGGAGAATCATCTCCAACATAACATGGCCGTTGTGTTCTCCTTTGAGTGTTCATAAAGAAAAGCACACTTCTGAAATAAAGGCTTGCCTTGCTTCAGTAAATATCCAGCTGTAGCCTAAACCTGGATTGTATGAATAACGGGGAAAATGTAACTATGCTTTGGATAAGAGTGTCAGCACACTCCCATTTTAGAGGTGACTACCTTTAGATGTGCAGTGATATGGTCAAAGCAGTGGTAACCCGGTTCTAGCTCATTCATACTGCAGTATGTTTCTAGTAACAATGCATATCCCAGGAAAATCATATCTACTATTCATGGCTATATGCTGGCTACTTTATAGCTTTATGTATCAAAGTGAACATATACAACATACTTGTCTAAGTCATGAAACATTGTTACCGAGGATGACATTGAAATGTATATTTAATTTAGCCATAAAGCAATATGAACATGGTGGTGTACCTGGCCAAAGATATTGCTTTATTTTGTTAAGCGAATTGGTTACAAGACTTATAAGCCGATAGACTATATTTATTTCATTTGTTCTTCAGACATTTCAGGCAAAGTGATCTGGTCTGAAACTTTTGCCTCACACTCACATATTCTTCTCTCTTTATTTCACAACTGGTTTCCAAACAAGACGCACTATGACTCAAGTATACCCTGCATCTCATTAGGTGTCACTGGGCTAGAATTGGCACAAATCCACCCCCATATTTTGCATTCATTCATGCATTACATGTACAGAAATGCTGAGATGCCATCAGAAAAAAAACAATGTTAATTAACATCAAATGTTGAGAGAGGTAATCCAAGAGAGGTAATGCAAACATAATCACAACCCAATATTTGCTCTGCTTTGGTTCTGTGGGGTATAAACACCACCCCCCCATTCCAAAAAAAAAAAATATAATCACAACCCAATAACTGTTCTACTTTGGTTCTGTGGGTATAAACACCCCCCCTCTCAAAAAAAAAGAAAAGAAAGAAAAGGTAAACCCAGGCCTCTGTATCAGTACAGCAATGACCATACTTTTGTAAAAAACTCAACTTTAAATGTTCTAATTAGACTTAAGAGAAGATTAAAAAGCTATTAAAATGACCTGTGAGTTACTAAGTGTACTGGATGGATTTTCCAATCAGCCATTATTAAATGCACAAGCCACATCAAACTAATAGAAACTCATTACATGTGCTTGACCTGTGTATGATTTTTAATTAGCTTTCTTTCCCTAAAGGTGCCCATTAACAGTTTAAAAACAATCAATTGAGTCTGTGCTGATGCCACAACTAATTTATGTGTTAATCATTGAATAAAATAGCTGAAATAACAGGGTATTCATTTTACTGCATGTTGTCATTTCCTTTTACCATGTGACTTCAACATTATTTTACCCAAACCAAAAAAAGAACAACAGAGAATTTAAGGTATTTTTGGATAGTGAATAGAGCAAGGTTGAATACACACACACACACACACACACACACACACACACACACACACACACACACACACACACACACACACACACACACACACACACACACACACACACACACACACACACACACACACACACACACACACACACACGTCTCTAACAGCATATAATTGAAAGAATGACCTCTCAATATTGTGAGACCATGCGACATACTGACAACCTGATTCCAAATAAGTTGAGACAGTATGTAAAATGCACATAAAACCAGAAAGCAGTGATGTGTAAATTCTCTTTTACATACTGTATATTTAATTGAAATCAGTACAAAGAAAAGATATTTAATGTTTTACCTCATCAACTTTATTTTTGGGTAAATATACACTAAATATGTGCCTGCAACACATTCCAAAAAAGTTGGGACAGGGGCAAAAAAAAAAGACTGGGAAGTTCAAAAAAACACCTGTTTGGAACATTCCACAGGTAAACAGGTGATGCTATCATGACTGGGTATAAAATGATATCAAAAGACTAGTAGATATGGATGGATCACTTGAAGGGTTGTTTCTCTTGACTTATTTTTCCATAGTTTTCCATAGGAAAATGAGTCAGGATCCATCCATATCTAGAGCATATCTGGCAAAAATCGGGGTTTGTAATTCAGTTGAGATGAACAAAACCATTTTAATTAATAAATCATATACAGCTTGTATATACAGTATTAATTGAAGTGTTAAACCTAACTGCTTTTTCATCAACAAAAACCATGGTAGTGACAGCTTCCCATTCCTATGCGACAACACAATATGGAGAACAACAGGACTAACGAGGACAATGGCAACATAATTACATCGAAGAAAAGGAAAATTTCGACAGAAAGTCCCCCGGAAAAGGCAGTAGCTGTTCACACAGGGCAGAGGAAGCCTCAGTGTACCGCGTGACTCCAGTGGAGAGAATAAAGCGTGTGGCCGTGACTCTGGACACCTCTCTTTCTCTTTCTCTCTCTCTCTCTTTGTCTTTCAGCAGTAGCAAGGCTCGCCATCGCAGTGTGGGGGGGGGGGATCTTTGGGGAGTCCGGCTTCCACACGTCAGACCTGTCAAAACCCACTCGCCTGGCCAAAAGTTTTGCCCCCCCAAAGACAAACCACGGGCCTTTTTTTTTTTCACGCGACCGACGCTGCTAATAACCCATTCCGACCTCGCTCGGCTTGACAGGAAAATCACGGCTAACGGCCCGGTAATCACCAGGGCTGAAAGGAAGAGGGTGACTCAGAGGCTATCGTTGCTATGGGTCAGCGCGTCGAATGAAAGCACATCATAACATTCATATTTAACCCGAAGGGAGAGGCTTCAATTAAGAGCCTGGGAGGGTCTGGGTCGGCGCGCAGGCACCTTGCAGGTGATTTCACCTGTTTGATACACATAAAACAAAGACACCTTCAGGTTTCACGCCTCAGTTTAAAGAGGATTACCTCTCTGAAACCTCCCAATAATGAGGTATTAGTGGCAGACGCTCAGACTGGCCACATTATCGATGTTGCTTTAAATGACTTTGCCCTTATTACAAAGGATTCCACTGAAGGCGTTCCAGTTGATTCCTCCTTGATCCAAATTTGAATTAAATTTTCTTTTTTTACTATCTAACCGTCTTTGTTTTTCATTACCAGCCGTGTGTTGAGATTCAAGGGACAGCCCATCCACCTGGATTTCCACCAAAAAGCTTATCTAACATAGCTTACGGGCTGCATAATTATTCCCACTAAGAAGCCCCACACCGTTCAATCTCTGCACTTGGCAGAGGTGATATATCACAAGGACAGATGCAGCGATGCCACTGAAAGTAATATGACGCGGGTTATAGGGTTGCTTCTCCTGACTTATTTTTCCATAGAGTTCAATAGAAAAATGAGTCAAGAGAAACAACCCTTAAAATGATCCATCCATATCTACTGCATATCTGGCAGCAGAGCGATGGTTTGAGGCTCGTTTGATACCTCAAACCCTTGATGACTTACAGCCAATTAGCCAACCATGGGTTCCATACTATTCCCGTGTAATTTACAGCTTAATCTAGTCCCACCCCCCAATTCCCATAGAGACCCATTCAAATGCAGAGAGGTTACAGTATCGTTTGTAACATGAAAATAAGATATCAAGGGTCTTTTGATATCCTTTTATACCCAGTCATGATAGCATCACCTGTTTACCTGTGGAATGTTTTTTTGAACTTCTCAGTCTTTTTGCTCCTGTCCCAACTTTTCTGGAACGTGTTGCAGGCATCAAATTCGGAATTAGCCTATATTTACAAAAATCAATAAAGTTGATAAGGTAAAACATTAAATATCTTTTCTTTGTACTGTTTTCAATTAAATATATGTAAAAGAAAATTTACAAATCACTGCTTTCTGCTTTTGTGTGCATTTTACATACTGTCTCAACTTTTTTGGAGTTGGAGTTGGTACATACTAATAACTGTATGATTATGTGTAAGATAAATATGTAAAACTATGAACTAAGCACACCCTGTTGCGAAGTTACAACATTTCCTGTTAATCGTTAACACATTGTTTAATCAGAACTGGCATAATGATTACATAATACTTACATACGTGTACAATTACACAGGTAAAGGTATGAGCCTGGTGTGGACTGGTGCTACTTCAGATGTCAAAGGCACTTCAGCTCAGGGGTATCAGCGTGAACTTAGGCCTTTGATTCCAATCACATTACAAGTGGGACAGTTAATCTACCAAAACACCAGTGAGCGCTTCACTATCCGGTCCCGCATGATAAGATATTGGGAGCGTGGCATTGTGGGATGAGGTTGGCCTTTGAAAAAAAAATAAAAAAATGGATGAAAAATTGGACAGCATGATTGGGTAAACTCAATTAAACGAGTTAATTACACACCCCTCATCCCCGCCTCCTTGCCCCACAGGCTACAATATTGAATCCCCCGGCATGGCGTGGGGATTGCCAAACTCCTCTCTCTCAGTGAAAGGAATGCAATTAAAACCATGCCCTTCATGACCACGGGGGACCCTGGCCTGCGCCTCCCCCACACGCACCCCCCAACCTGCACTCCAAAAGTAGAGGGACGTGGGCAGTAAATGACTCAAAACCTTATTAACCTCTGAAGCAAAGTCATTTAATACAAGCTCCTGTGATATCCGCACTCGCCGAGCTCACAGAGGTGCCGGCGTGCGGGGTTTTTCAGCGCTCAACGTGACGGCGCGTAATTGGACTTTTCTCACCGTGGCCGGAGGCCTCGTGCTTCCCTCCCATGTAGTTTTACCCCTCTTTTAACTTGAGCTGTCCTTGTGAATTAAGATGACCCCCCCGGCCCTCCCCGCACCTCGAACTGGGAACAAGGGCCATCCTTGACCCCGCCCCCTGCCCTGAAAATCCATCTTGCCAAGGACCAAGGCGGACTGTGCGTTTTTGATGACTGACTTTAAGCCGCAGCGGAAAATTGCATCTCTTTTTCGGGAAGGTAAAGCCATTAAGATTACCCAGGAGGTGAAGCAGAGAGGTGACTGGATTCTTTTCAAAGCAGTTACGTACAAAAACAGGTGCGGAGCGGAATAAATTGATTAACTGAAGGGTAAGTGATTAGCAGGAGGTAAGGGGCGAGACATTAAAACAGGGATACATCCTCTCCTGCTCGACAAAAATGACCTCGGAGGTGGTTGAAGTTGGAATGGAATAAAAATGCTGAAAAATTTTTTGCTCAGAAATTTACATACACTAAGTTGACTGTGCCTTTTAATTTTTAATATTTGGTCGCATATCGTTCGCATGCCAACTTCTGACCCACTGGAATTGTGATATAGTGAATTAAAAGTGAAATAATCTGTCTGTAAACAATTGTTGGAAAAATGACTTGTGTCATGCACAAAGTAGATGTCCTAACTGACTTGCCAACACTATAGTTTGCTAACATGAAATCTGTGGAGTGGTTAAAAATGAGTTTTAATGACTTCAACCTAAGTGTATGTAAACTTCAACTGTATATAATAAGAGTGAGAAAGGTATTATCCGCGCCTCACACTCTCACTATGCAGACCCTGCGCGGCTCACTGTGAAGGCATCGTCCTACTTCTCACCGCCGTGCGCAGAGCGAGCGCTCTTTCTCCCAGTCATGTCCAATTCATCATGTGGACCGGCCGGACACCGCCGCACGTCCCGCAGAAGCTGCCAGTAAATTAAAGCAATCAGTCACGACGCAGAGGGGCCGCGCAGACGACCCCCTTCGTGTTAGATAAGCGGGGAGAATCTGGACCAGTGTGACCCTCATAGCCACTCCTGTGCAAGGGCGGGGGATTTGGGCGGGGGATTGGGGGGATTGGGGCGGGGGATTGGGGGGGGGCGGGGGACTGGGGGGGGGGGGGGGTTTATGGTGCTGCCGGAGACTGGATTTGTACACTTTAATTGGGGGCGCCTCTGACGGGCAGACCCGTCCGTGTTTTCCTTAAATGGTAATTTGGAAATGCGATGAGCTGTTGCATTGGGGCGGGCCAAGCCCTGGCCTGGACTGGCCCCCGCCACAATCAATAATCAATACTCATTTACCCCCGTTCTCACAAGTAATTAAAGAGAGGGATGGAATTATCTCGCCGGTGCCGATTTCTGTCTGGACCCCAGATCCATTCCACACCCGCGCTTAAGTGCTTTATTAGGGGATCCTTTCGCCGGACTTAGGCTGGGCGGGGCCCGGTGAGGTGTCGTAAATCACGCGCGGGGGAACGAAAACAGGAAAACGCGATGGCCTAATTCTTCACGGCAAGCAATAAAAGGGGAACTTGATTCTGCCCACTGCATGGCTAATGGAACAGTGTGTTCCTCTCAATAAAAAAATGTATTTGTCTTTACGAGTTTAAGCCCCTCTGCTCCTCCCCAGATCTTAATCATAAGCACCTACGTGCCCCTCCACACGCCCAACACCATCCAAGGCCTTACTATCCATTTAGAAACTATAAAACTCCTGCATTGGCCTTACTTCAGGTATTTAAGGTGAACAGCACGGAAGTAAAAAAGGTTACAGTCAGAACATGTGCCTTTTTATGGGGTTTTCTTCCTCGTTGTGCTATGAATGGAGAAAAATCCCTGTGACTACATACACACCTTTGCACATACACACAGCTATACTGTGCTAGAGGGGCCAATGATCACTGTGTGATTTTACCAATGGGAGTTCATATAGACGAGCCATTGTGAGTCATCCAAACTGCTCTTAAAAAGGAAATACCATCAAGAGCCTCATTGAGTTCATAACATAGCTGGTTCGCTTGCTGCGTCTCTGCACAATTCCAAAGGTAGCAATAATATTTTATGTATGAGTAAATATGGCTGGAAGGAGAGATGGGAACATAACCGTTTGTAGGTGTTTAATTTAAAATTATAGATCCGCAGGGGATTAGACAGTTGTGGCGCTTTTATGTTTTGTCAAAACTGAAAAAAAAACATTGTTGCATTTGTAAAATAAACCAGTCGGTCCTTTTACAAATGAGCATCCTTGATTCGTATCTGACAGACACTGCGATTATGAAAAACAACAGTCACATTTAGTTACAGTGATATACTGCACCGTTTAACGCAACAATACTTCCAGACTCTCAAATAACTTTTTTTTTTTTTTTTTTCCTAAAGTAAAGCCTCTGTCACAGTCTTAGAAGCAATTAATCAAATGCACTTCTATTAATGAGCCAATCCTTAAAATAGGACAGACATTAGAAAGGAAAGGGAATTGTCTCCACAAAGGAAATGATTGCTGATAAAACCTGCATATAACTCATCTTGTACAGTAGAAAACGCTGATGGCCTCTCACCCAACCGCTGATCTCGGTGCACTTCAAAACCATTCAAGCAAACCAAAACTCCACTGGGTAACTTTTCTCACTGAATTTTCATATCTTGCCACAAAAGTTATTCTCCTCATCTACTCTTTAGCTTGTCTTCTACTTTTATGAACATAAGGATATTTGATGTGTCAAATAGACCATTCAGCCCATCTAGGCCCGCCATTACCTTCTGTCTAGAGCAGGGTTCTTCAAATACTTCTTCCTGTGGGCCAGAATTTAAAACTGGTGCCTAAAACTACACACACACACACACACACACACACACACACACACACACACACACACACACACACACACACACACACACACACACACACACACACACACACACACACACACACACACACACACACACACACACACACACACACACAACTATTCATAAAGTTAAAAATTAAGATATAGGCTGTGTGTGTTAAATCAGACTAGACGCTATATAGAGATGAACATTCTGATGTATGTGAATGAATGAAGGACCAAGTGTATAGAATAGAATAACTTTTATTTTCCCTTTAGGGAACTTAAGTTGTAGCCACCAGCAACAATAAAAAGACAGACAGTGGGGCAGACCCACAACACACACAAACAAACACACCAAATAAAGACATTCAATATCAAATTAAGTGAATTAAAGTTGAATACAGCCATGATTAAAAATAGCCCCCGCTGTCCCGAGATGTCCAGTGTCATTTAGCAATCCAACACACAAACTCCGCCTCCATGACTTTCCTCCATCCACGCAGTGTTGCGGTCTCTGTACACTGTTATGCCGATGGCAAACTGCATTTGGCTCCCGGGCCACAGGTTGGATAGCCCTGGAGAGTACCTTGCACTGTTCCAGGCCTAAAACACACCAGTAGTCTGTTTCTGCTTGATCTGGCCATGTTTCATGTATTCATTGCTCCTGATATTAGTGTAAAATTAGCATTTAACTCATTTCTATCTATTCCCCCTCTCACACGCACACACGCACACACTACACACTATAATGCTGAAGACAATTTTGACAATGCTCCTACAACCTATATTTGCTATGAAAACAGAAAGTTAAAGTGAGGACTGAAAGAGTCTCAGAGTTGTAGTATCACTCCGTGGGGCCTTCTTATTGGTCATGTAAAAAAAATAAAAATAAAATAAATATGTCTTCACTGGACTCAAATACAATGCAATAAACTGCCCTGGAATGTTTTCACACTTGTGATGGTGAATGGGGTGAACTCTCTCCACTCTGACTCCTGTTCTTGCCAACCCTGTGAACTGCTGTTCTCTCCCCAAAATATCTGTTCCCTGCATCCCCCACCCCGGACGTCTGTTCAGCCACATATTGAAAAAATGCCAGACATATTTTGGCCTAAATCACTGTGGATGGCTGTGCATTCAGATCACGAACGGCATTATGGGAACAGAGCTCTTTGACCCCCTGAGCAGCTGTGCCCTCCTCATGGCTTGTGACGTGATGACGTGTAATGTGGTCTGAATTTAACACAGAGGGAAAGAAAAAAAATCATTAGTTAAGATAGATAGCTTTAACTTTCTTGTTGTTAGCTAGTGGCCTATTTGAGATGGATAGTTGGCCTTACCTGAGTGGACACGCAAAGCGAAAAAAGAAGGAAGTAAAAGCCTATTGAGAATCTACCCCCCTTCTGGTAGCTAATACAACTGGTTCCTTAATATTTGCGCAGCTAGCGTAATAGATTGGAAATGATATATTCTGTGTTTTTTTTGTGTCTGTGGAGTTCACCAAAATAATACGTCTATGCCTTATTATTTGTTTTCAATAATATATGCGCATTATTACACACTCAAAAGGTAAATTGCGACACTGTGTGGTCAGAGACAGTCCCTGTAGCTCTTTTCTCAAGCGTCCTGTTACAATCTATCTGTTTTGAAGACATTCTCCGCTCCCTTTCAATGTTAAAATGTCCAAGCTGTATTGTACCCGAAATGAATGATGTAACTGACACACGGAGATGATGAAACCTAGGTTAGGTTGGCTAATTTAGCCTAGGTTAGTAGGCCTAGTAGTCTGTACATTGCCCTATCCTGCTATAATGAGTAGCCTAGCTGTTATTAGTGCAGGCAATAACATCATTGCATTTAGCTTGTGGGCTTAGTTCTTTGTTGCACGTAACATAAGTTCTAAAATATTTCTAAGTGTGATTTCGGCACGTGCGCACCTGTAATCATGGAGTTGTCTCCTTTTGTAAGCAATCCTGAAGTGCCTGTGTGTTTTTGTGATCTTCTTTGTTGCGTCCCGATGTTAAACTAGCTAATGTTACTAGCCAGTAGGCCACGTTCATTGTTTATGTTTGCGTGCGTCCGTTGTCACGGCAACCTAGCCCGCTGTGAGCAGCCCAGGCTGCTGGTGCAGATGCTGCCGGTGCAGACGGGCGGGGTTGGCGGTACGGACCGACGGTCAGCGCTGAGGCGTCTCGGCCCGGCGCTCTCCCGGTCCGCCTGCGCTCCTCCCACACCGTCCAGATGGCTGGTTACAGACGCTACGCTGCCTGCGCCCAGGCCTTCAGAGTACAGAGGGTCAGGCTAAGGCCAAGGAGCCTCCCACCTGGGCCCCCTCACAAAAAATGGCCGCCACGTCTCTGTTGGCTCAAGCTCCGGCTCTCAGGAGCAAAGCGTCGGCCCTCAGAACTGGCCCCCTGTGGCCCCTCAGGACCCCTTCCACCTTCAGCTCTACTCTCCTCTCCTGGCAGTCGGGAGAGGGGGGGGGGGGGTTTGGGGTAGCTGCCAGTGACAGGTGGACCCCGCGAGGCGGGCGGAACAGATGTCGACGGCTGCTCTGCCTGGGGCGTGCCTCCTCTCCACGCTGCCCCCGGAGGCCAGGCTGGGCATCGCAGACACACGGCCAGTCCTCTCCACGCTCGGCACAAATGACCCTGGCCTTCTCATGCTCATGAATATCCTCTCATAACAAGCAACAGCACCACTGGAATAACAAACACCACCAGCAGGAAATGACAGGCCTGCCACTGAAGTCAGCATCTCTTTTCTAATATATTCTAATTATGTAACTGATTTTTGGCATCACTATATTACACGCACACAGAAGGCCTCAGGTTTTAATTCAGATTAGGAATTATCAGCAGGGACAACAATATCCATAGAATTGCTGCTTGCAGGCACAGTATTAAAACAATAATGTGTGACCACACAATAGCTCTGGAGTAAAAGCTAGTCAGTGGGCAGATTTGGGATATTTACTGATCAAATACCCACTTATTCTACCCTGGCATTTATCGCACTGTTTAAATGTGAAATATTATATTAGAAAAAGGACCACACCTAAGAGAAAGTACTTATTTGCAATTAATGTAGAAATAAATTAACATTGACAATTATGGTTGGTTATCGTTAACTAAAGTTAACCCACTTCCTGGTGGTGTACATGCTACATTGTTTATTGGTTGCTTGTAACCCTTTGCGCATTGATAGGGAGATTAATGATTCACTATAGTTGTGCTTAAATGTCCAATAGTATTTGAATACAAAATGTCTCGGGAAAGTAATGGATAAAAAACAAGTTCCTCCCAAGCGTTCACAATAACTTTCTCTTTAATGTTCAGTTCTCTACCTAATAAGGTAAAAAGTTCAATAGTTCCGTACTAATATATTACCTATGCATTGCCATTTATTTTTGTACTGTTATAAGTACTAGCATACCAGCATTGCTGTGAGATATCCAGCCAATATTTCAAGCTCTAGATAGTGACACAGCCAAAGTGACACATTTTTAATGGGGGCTCTCTGACCAGCTGGACTTGCCATTATTTCACCACTCATCCGGCGATGCAATAATATTCAACATCTGCTGCAGCCTCTCGCAATTCAACAGGTAATTATGAAGCGATGAATATCGGGCCGCCTCTCTCACATACGGGCGGCTGACCTTCAGGATGCAAAGTTGGCGTGTTTGGCAAGCGCCGCCGGAAGAGGGAACCTCGCTGACAGATCAATGAAAGTTGTATGCGGAGATGGAGAGTGCAATCTGATGAGTCGGGGGGGGGGGGTCAGCACACTGACTGAGAAAAGCTGCACACTGACTGAGAAAAGCTGCCTGCCTCTTACATCCTTCACCTAATGCGAGATGAACCAACGGACCTTCCACAAAGTGACCTTTAACCTGGAAGTTAAAGGGGGGGGGGGGGGGGGTTGCTCGGGCTGCTGGTTGCTCACTGCACACTGACTGAGAAAAGCTGCCTGCCTCCTACATCCTTCACCTAATGCGAGATGAACCAACGGACTTTCCACGAAGTGACCTTTGACCTGGAAGTGATGTGTGCTATTCGTCGGTACGGTTGGCGGTGGGCTTCTGAACGGTTTCGGCGTGGGACGGAGTGCCCGTGACAGGATACCCCCGCCGGGTTCGAAGAGGAGACCCGCTCATCGCTCGTCACTGTTTGGGCTGTGGGCGCGGCCCCTAAGTACTGTTTACTGCAGTATCGGCTGTCGGCTGCTCCCGCTAATTGTAAGCGATAGCTGTTTATGTCTCGTCACGAGGTAATGCATGTGAGGGGCTTGAACGGCGGCTCAGATAAGGCCGTCTGCACAGCAGCGTAACTTAATCACAGCCTCTGATGCCTTATCAGTCTGCGGCTCTTCCTGCTTTTATTCCCACCCACACACTCCAACACCCCACCGCCTGCCCCTCCCTCCTGGCCCATTTCCTTTATAGACAGAGCACGACCATGTGGAGTCCGTCACTCTATTCAACACAAATATAAGACATTCCACTTGGCCAGGAATTTAAATAATAATAATAATAAATAAGTATTTTGTTTTTGCAGTGTTTCTTTACACCCTGGTCCAAGCAATGTGCACTGTCCATTATGTTCTGGAAACATCAATCAAAATACAAAATCAAATACAAAAAATATATGAACAACTGCATTGTAATATAAATGTATTGAAACCAGAGCAGTAAATTATCTCAGTAAGACGAACATAAATTTCTATGCAGTACATATTTATTCCCAATCCTATAATATTCTCAATAATATAAAATGTACAGTATACCTTTTACAATAGACTGATATCATTATGGCACTGCATTGTGGTTTGGCAATGTTGCACCACAACAGGATGTTTGGCCAGTAAAAAATATTTTGCTTTGAATTAAATATGAAATGATGGTAATTGAAAACCAGGTTGCAGGTTTGATTCTCATGTGGGGCATTGCTTCTGTACCCTGAAACAAGGGACTGAATGCCCAGCTGTGTACATCAAATAAAAAAAGTTCACAATATAAGCAAATTTAATAAAGTACAAGAAAGTGTGAATTGAAAATTTAATAAAGTACAAGAAAGTGTGAATTGTGTGTGCATACAGTGCCCTCCATAATGTTTGGGACAAAGACATTTTTTTCCTTGATTTGGCTCTACTCCACAATTTTAGATTTGTAATGAAACAATTCACACGTGGTTGAAGTGCAGATTCTCAGCTTTTGGCTTCACCGAGTAGAAACGACAGCACTATACATAGCCCTCCCGTTTCCCGTTTCTGTTTATGACAAATGGCTTCACAGGTGTTTCTGATTAGTCAGGTGTGTTAGTACAGGCTGTGTGTGAATCACAGAGCCGGTGATAAATACGGTTAATTGATTTAGCGTTGAAGAGGTATGTGAGAATAGAGACCTCACACGCATGTTGTCCCGTGTGCTGTGCCACGGCTCGCCGCGCCTCTTGTTCCCGCCACGGCTGAGGCCTCCGCTCCATCCCGCCCGGCCCGGCACCGCAATCACCGGGAGACGACAAGGGCCTATAATCCAGCTGCACTATCTTCAGCGGGCCAATTACAATTGCAGGCAGCGGACCTGAAACCGCCACAGTGCAGGGAGAGACCTCCGTCTCTCTCTCTCTCTCTCTCTCCCGGCCCTCTGCACCCGGCTGCCTGCGCAGACTTCAATCTGCGACAGTGAAGTTTAGACGCGCTCTCAATGACAAATACCACTTTAGCAATTTAGTGAAGGGAGGGTGGGGGATGTAACTACGGAGGCCAGTGAAGCTGGCACCGACACACTGCACAGGTTTGTGAAAATGGAACGTATAACTTTTCTCCAAGGGTTCACTTTAGGACTCTCGGTTGCCCCCATGCACCAATCCCATAATCCCCTGCTTCGCGGGCTTTTCTCCGAATGTGACAGCTGGGCCCGGAGCCCCGGTCTTACAAGCTCGGATATTTCCCCCTGTGAGCGTAGGAGCGAGACGGAGGGGTTTCGGGGTAAGTGGCGTCACCGCACCCAGATATGTGCACAAACACACCTTTATTTGTTCCCCCAATCCATCAAAAGCAAGGCTGGAGATGAAAGGACAGCCCTGAAGATGGAAATGAAAGCCAGCCCGAGGCGGCATGCGCTGCACTGAGCGTGGCATTAAGTAAACCTCTATGTTCCCCTCCTTTGAGCCGCCGCCACCAAAAAAAGAGAAAAAAAAATAATAATCTAAAATCAGCACACACCTGTTGCTGGTTTACAGCCAATACTGAGCCCCTTTAGTGATACAATGGTTAATTTTCAGTGTGAAAAACATTTAAAAAAATAATTTAAAAGAAAATGTTTTTATGCAATGCGTAATCCCGCTCACAGTGCAATTTTGGCTGCACGGCGCCAGGTAGGACAAAAGTCATGACAGAGGCCTGATTGGTTGAAATAATATCTGCGCTGCGCAGCCAATAAAACGTTCTCGGGACCATTCGACTGTGTGCTTCTTGTCTATGATTGTACACTTGCCTGGACACCAGTGCTGATTTCAGACATGTTACAAATGTTCCCTGTTGCATCATCTTCTGATGTGATTTGGGCTGTGTGTCCATCGAGCAGACCGATGTTCACCTGCTGGAGGAACGCTTCCCCATGCCTACACCTGAAACTCAATGGCAGTGAATTGCATTTGTGCATTGCACAGCTGTGGGTGCACGGTGTGTTATGTGCATAGTATAGTATGTATGCCCGTTTAAATTTTAATACTTGCATATGTTTTCCTGAAGAATGATTTGTGTGCTCCATTCAGAGGTCTGGCTGATGAAGGCCTCGCGGGTACCTGGTTATCCCATTCATTAATGTTTTATAATCTTACAGGCGCCCCTTTAGTGCGCTTTCATGATGCCGTTTATCAACATTGCATTTTTATGGGCACGGCAGCCGCTCCGCTGACCGGTGCTCTGCGCTCGCCTCTCACCGCGGGCGAATGAGAGAGCGAGGAAGTGGCGGGAGAGACCGACGAGGTTAAAGGTGGGTCAGGCAGAGGGTGTAAATCAAGACAGGCTGGACTGTCGTATCCATCACAGATGATGGTGTTGACGCATCAGGACAAGGCGGAGATTGGACGCAGAGAGGAGTGAACACACCATTAACTGAGTGAAGGACGAGGCCATATTTATACCAGAACACTATTTCCACGCTTGCATTTGTCATGCTGCTTGTATTTACCCCCTAAGAATGGCTAGGAAAAGAACATTCAGATCAGAGCAGTCTTACCTGACCAATGTTATGCTGTCAAATAACATGCTGCTGTGTATGGATGTAACTAAAACAGATAGTGAGGAACAATTGAAACTGCGATGTAAAAAGGTGCATGCATGCATGCACATTGGCCCGGTCTACCTGCTTCTGAAATTCTGCAGCACTAATATGACACCACTCGTCCATGAGAAAGTCAATCGACACACTCAGTGGATGGAAGAGTGCAGCTAGTGTTTCGTGAGTCATTCCAAAATATCCCATAAATCAACCGGCCTCAAATGTGGTAGATGGCGAGTCCATAAAGTATGGATAAAGTGACCCTTTTAACATGAGGTGAAGATGATTATTCAGCGCCATTAAGTAAAAATTGACATCGACTTTGCCTTCTAAGGGGAGGAGTACACCCAATCCGTGCCACCCAAAGCGCACCAAGATCACGTTACCCCCCAGCCCAGCAACGTAAAAGATTAGAGCATTTTTATCCTACAGGGACACTCAGAAAGTAATTCATGCTGTTATTTCTTCTCGATTTTGACTATAACTCCATATTCTAGTTGAAGCAGTCGTGCAGGAAGAGAACACATCCTTGGAATTTACTCTGCTGGCTTCCTATTTTTAGTTTTTATAATTGATTTTAAAATTGTATTAAAGGGGAACGCCGGGTTATTTCTTAAACTTCTATATTGATTTTATATGTTTAATGTGAGTCTTGAAGCTTACAAGGTTCAACAAGGTTCCCGTTGTTTCCAGCTTGTTTCCAGACGCGCTGCGTCACGCTGATCTATGTCAGTGGCGGTTAATTCCAGCTGCAGGTCTATACTGTACACTGGAAGGTTCGACATTGATCAGATTCGCTGATAGATAAGAGTCTGATATGACCAAAGAGATGCCATCCTCATTATCTTCAGGTTCTTCTGAGTTCGGTGATGTATAATTTAGTTATGAAAATCAAAAACATTGTATATAATATTGCAGTCAAAAGTTTCTGAAGCATTTTCAGTTAATTTTGGAAACTTTTGACTGCAATATTATATACAATGTTATACATCGCCAAACTCGGAATAAACTCTGTTTTAACATTAGAAAAGCACCTGAAGGAGCCTATTTTTTGAGGGTCTTTCAAAAACATTACCTCAGATTTTTTCATTTTCATTTGAATTCATTAAATTTTATTATTTTAAATACATTTTTACACATACACATACATAAACATTTGGTTTTTAATGTCGTTTTATCATGTTTAATGTTCATGTTCCTCCTTGTTAGTTGCTGCATTTATCTCCCAGTCATATTTTGTTCATTTGATCTTATTTTTATTCTTGTTTTAAAAGCACTTGCAGCTCCACGTACTGAAACGCACAATATAAATAAAATGATTGTAATTATTTTATTATGCGATTACACAGGATTACAGAACATTACAGAACCCCCCCATAACCCTTCTCTGCTGGCCTACTGTTGCGTTTCCAGTTTGTTTTTCTGCCTTTGTGAGCTCATTTCAGAACCTCAACACTTGGAAGGCAGGTGGAGTCGGCTGCTGAAAATGCAACTTCATGCAACTTTTTAAAATATCACTTAATTTACTGGTTATCTATTATGCTGTAGGGGAGTTAATTATATATCACATTGTGCACAATGCAATTTCATCAGATAGTACACTGATTCATCCATCTCTCATTCAGACATACAGTAGAGCACATTTTCTAAATATATTAACACTTTTTGTTTTCATCCAATTATGTTTTAGCCATAAAAAGATACGGTCTGGTAAGTTTGCCTATATATGCAATGCCTGCAACTGATTGCAATTGGGGATTCGCTATTGAGTTATCAACTCGAGTTTCCGTTTGAACTCTTCATGACAAACAACACAATGTCTTAATCATGGCATAGCACAATGACGTTAAGTCTCCCCATCCTTTCCGGAAGAAAATGTTTTTTGCTTCTCATTTATCTCCAGAAACCCACTGTATGTGTAATCCCTGTGTTACACTAAGAGCTTTTGCTAAAAAAAGGCAGAGGATTTTAGAGGTTACAAGAATAGTCTTAAAAACACATCCGTTTGGGTGAAGTTCCCACTCAGCATAACAGCGTTCCAGCGTTATCATTTATCTGGGAGCTATGGGAACGGGAGAGAGTTTACGGCTCACAAAAAGCCCTGGCCTTTAGAAAGGACTGTTACAGGTGGCCCTATATGACCCATGGGAATGTGAGAACCTGAGGAGATTAGATTGTGTATCTCGCGTACATAGCAGGCCTGGATCAGGAGCGGCGCTGGGGCCAGGAGGGGACTGGGGTGGAAAGCTCTGGAACCCCAGAGTGGAGAGGTGTGTGGACGAGGGGGGGGGGGGGGGGGGGGGGGCTGTAGAGGTGTTCAGGTTGTGAGTTCTAGAGAGAGGCCCCCCCTCCCAGACTGTTGAGTGTGTGAGAGATGACTATATGCGTAGAGACAGGGACCGTGCGTTGTGTGCGCATAGAGAGGGAGTGTGTGTGTATTGTGGGGGTAGAGGAAGTTTGTGTATTGTGGGGGATGACGAAGTGTGTGTATTGTGGGATTACAGAGTGTGTGTGTGGAATGGGGGTTCAGAGAGTGTTTGTGGAATGGGGGTCAGAGAGTGTGTGTGTATGGAGCGAGGGTACAGAGAGAGTGTGTGTGTGTGTGTGTGGAATGGGGGTTCAGAGAGTGTTTGTGAAATGGGGGTCAGAGAGTGTGTGTGTATGGAGCGAGGGTACAGAGAGAGTGTGTGTGGAATGGGGGTCCAGAGAGTGTGTGTGTGTGTGTGTGTGTTTTGGGGGTACAGAGAGGGAGTGTGTGGAATGGGGGTTCAGAGAGTGTGTGTGTGAGTTTTGGGGGTACAGATAGGGAGTGTGTAGAATGGGGGTTCAGAGAGTGTGTGTGTGGAATGGGGGTTCAGAGTAGGGTACAGAGAGGGAGTGGAATGGGGGTACAGAGAGGGAGTCAGTGTGTGTGTGTGCAATGGGGTTGCAGAGTGTGTGTGTGTGTGTGTGTGTGTGTGTGTGTGTGTGTGTGTGTGTGTGTGTGTGGAATGGGGTTGCAGAGTGTGTGTGTGTGTGTGTGTGTGTGTGGAATGGGGTTGCAGAGTGTGTGTGTGTGTGTGTGTGTGTGTGTGTGTGTGTGCGTGTGGAGTAGCACACTATATGAGCTCTCTATGCCTCTGTGGGTTGCTGTGGCCGGTCTGTATGGAGAGAGGAGACAGTGCAGTCTCAGAAGGGAGCATTCTGGCTTCTGTGGAGCGCTATGTCAGAAACACTGCTGTAATGAAGGCACTTTCTCCTCCTAATCACTCCTGGGCCCTCCCTGCACCCCGCTCTCCCCCAGCACCCCGCTCTCTCCCTGCACCCCACTTCCTGCACCCCACTCTCTCCCTGCACCACACTCCCTGCACCCCACTCTCTCCCTGCACCCCGCTCTCTCCCTGCACCACACTCCCTGCACCCAACTCTCTCCCTGCACCCCACTCCCTGCACCCCACTCTCTCCCTGCACCCCGCTCTCTCCCTGCACCACACTCCCTGCACCCAACTCTCTCCCTGCACCCCACTCCCTGCACCCCACTCTCTCCCTGCACCCCACTTCCTGCACCCCACTCTCTCCCTGCACCACACTCCCTGCACCCCGCTCGCCCCTTGCACCCCGCTCTCTCCCTGCACCCCACTCTCTCCCTGCACCCCACTCCCTCTGCACCCCTGCATTAGCCTGAAATAGTGCAGCCCTCTCCTGACAGAACCAGGCACCCTTTATCTCTCACCACGTTCCCCTGTGCAGCATTTATTTGACACACTCAAGGCTAAGCACCTTACTGAGAATAACTCACGCTAATACGGATCAAAGATGTATGGCTGTTCCGCTATGCTGTAAAATAACACAAACTTCATTCATGAATGATTAATAAAGAATTCGTACATCCTTACAAAATGCATTGCTGATGTTTAATCCAACATTTAAAAGTAAACGTTACTAAACGCGGTAAAAACCGAAGAAGTTGGTGAAACTTATGGAATTCTTCACAAGGTCACAATATGTATTTGATGGCATGTAGAGTGCACACAGACACAGACACAGACACAGACACACAGACACACAGACACACACACACACACACACACACACACACACACACACACACACACACACACACACACACACACACACACACTCCAAGATTGTCCAGCGTTGTAGCCAGACCCACCCTGCAGGTCTCTAATTTGCAGGAGGCCTGATTCATCTGCTGTATATAAGGCTCTCTGACAGTGAATTCCACGCTAGGCTGCCCCGGGGATCCATGAAGCACAGAGATGAATCAGACACAGTGTCGAGGGAGGGCCAGTCTCCCATTGCCTTACGTCTGTGTTACCTCGCAGTCGCTTCCATTGGCAGGACATTGCCGCTTAAATCTTAATTTCAATCACACTGAAGGGACAAACGAGAGAGAGGGGGAAATGAAAATCTGGAGATGAGAGAGTGCATGTCGAGCAGAGGGCTCCTGCCTTGCCACCCGGCAAAGGCCCCTCGATGTGACCATTTACCAAAAGCCCTAATCCCCGTGTACAGAAACGCCAAGGTCAACCAGCACTGCGCAGGAGGAGAGAGAGCTCCATCCACTGTCAAACTCGCCCCTCCCTTTCATCCTTGGATAAAAAAAAGAGAGAAAAAAAACATGAGAAAGTTGAAAAAAAGAAGGAAAAATGGTGCTGTGGAGCGTGAGGTTTTAAGGAACACGGAATAAAATGTACCAGAGAGTCGGAGAGACGGGGCGGCGCTGACAGTCACCCTGCTGGGGTTGTCATTTAGACTATCAGCAAGAGGGATGGGGAGCAGGGGGCAAGGTCCCGGGTCCCACTCTTCTGTCTCTGACACCCGTCTCTGGGGGTGTCGGGCGAGCTGTCTCCTTCCTCACCACCCCATCGCCTGTGCACCCCCCCCGCCCCCCCTCTCCGTCACCACGGGGACCAGCATCTTTCCTCTATACCTGTCAGGGACACCATTCCTTACCAGCTCTGGACCCCCCCCCGAAAGCTCCCTGTTTCAAGGTCTCACTCTCTGCCGCCTGTCCACAGCAGTGCATTATGGGTCGCTTAGAGCGCTATTTGGCTGAAGGTTGAAAAGCCAGCTATTTGCTGTCACAAACTCCAGAGAGTAAATATGTGCACACGGTAGATATTGGATCTCTCCTTGTGTCTGTGTTACTGCTCTGTTTGTTTCCACCCAAAGCTCATTACATAATACAGGGGTTCAATATTCTGCCAACCATCTCCGTCCGTTCACAGGCTGTTTGATGCGCAAGCCCCAGTGAAAACTCAGGGTCATTTCCTACTATCAGGGATATTGAATTGCGCAATCACCAGGCTACATTGCATTGTTACAGAAGTGTTGTGTAAAATTCATGCAGGATTATTACGAGCTGGTGCTCCTGTAACCTTCTTGCAGTAAGAATGCACGCTTGAAAGCCCCTGCAAAAATCATTATCCACTCTCAAATGCATCCGATACTTTTAAACCTGGAGAGCCAAGAGAATCGAGTAAAAGGTTGCCTCATTCGAATGAAATGGAAGCGTTCAAAGGTAAGCAGCGATGATTCCACAACAGCTGGGGCCATTCGTAAGAACGCCAGTGTGTAAAACATTACAGCCAGTTGAGCTCGACGCAAAATACATAATGTGGGAAATTTGGCGGCTGGTTTTTATGGCACGTTCACAGCCGCGGCTGAGCGCGAAACGGCCGTTTCTAGCCCGGGAAGGGACTGCTTCCCCCCTCCGCTGTTTCACCACCTTTTTCTGTGACTGTGCTCAGCAGGGAAAAGCACGGATGTGCAAAAACACAGAAGAGCAGTTTTAAAAAGAACAACGTGAGGATGGAGGCTTGCCGATCGCACCCTACATCAATTTTGCGTCTAATCCTCTATATTAGACTCGCCGACACATTTTCGCCCCGCTGCTGGTCGCAGGACAGGATCGGAGCCACCCCTGGACCCAATTAAGCAGCTGTGAGACCGCTGTGGAAAAGGTCACGGCTGTACTCCTGCCCGGGATCTTCGCCGTTACGCACTGCGTTTAAACACTGGGCAGTGGATAAACACGGTAACGCGGGGGAGACGGGGGGGGCTTCCATTCCAAATTTCCCGTTTCCATGCAGACCAGACGCGTCCCAGAGGACCTGCTGCAATAATGCTTTAATAGCGGGAACATCAATAACGCGCGCTCTTAACGCCCCACTTTGGAGCTTCGCCGCGGACAAATAAAAGACCAGCTGCGGCGCGCAGGATGCTAAACATGTACAGCTCTGCTTTTTTTGTTTGTTTTTGTTTCTCTCTTTGATCCATAAAGCAGACAGAATTCATCAATGCTACAGAATAACGAATTCAGGTTGTTTGTGCAACGCGCGGCAAACCCCTGGAAATAAGCATTAACTAATAGGCTGTGCCTTGCATATTGGGTAGGACAGCTGCACGGATAACAACTGTTGGGTTTGTGGAAGCAAAGTGGAGCGCGTAACAGCTCTCAATTCTGTCAGAGTTCAAATCGACTGCTGTGGCGCCTAAACTGGCCGCCCAAATGGTACCCGAGACCAATTTACCACAGGAGGTTGATTTTTACTGCAAAATTAGTTTCTATCTGAATTACTAAAACTGTGGGTACATTGACTTAATGGAAGCTGTAGTATTTATTTTTATTCTTGTACCCCAAACGCTTTTTCTTGTAAAGACTGTGAATTTGAGTCTGCTGTGAGACTGAGCCCGGAACAGTCCTTGCATCCCCAGCTCCGACTTTTCCCGCTCTTTTCTGTTAGCCTTCACTCTCTTTGACCTTCAGGAGCCCCCCGGTCCAACACCGTTCCCCCGGTCGACGCCGTTTCCTCAATCAATTTCATGGGGTATGACTGCGACTCAGCTGAGCGTGTACACGTGTTATTTTTTTTTCTTTTTAGAAACCATTTTTATTCAAGCCTGATCTTACAGTCCCTCTCCTTCTGGCTCACACACAGGAGTAATGCATTCTGTGCTATCTACACATCGCCGGTCCAGGACCTTTAATTCCCTGCACATTAATCCTTGAGTGATTTTCAATTCTACATCCCTGAGATTTAACCGTTTCTCTTTCTACCTCGTTCTCTCCGTCTGGCCCTTTTTCTGCCTTAAGTGTAGCCTCTTTCGACCAGGGGGCCTTTTACCACAAAGTCCAATTTCATGCCAAGTGACATCCTATTTGTGCAAGGCAAAGCGCATATGCCTATTCTGAATCACTTACCAAGTTATAGCATTACTCTGAACTTTCATTTGTTAAGCCTTCTCTGCCTTATGTGCTTTACATGCAGTACAATATGAGTGCTGGTAAATCATGTAAATTGTAATGGTTGTTATGACAAAATAACAGTCAGATAATGTCTGGTTTTACGTATCAAGGCCACAGAGTTGCTGTGTGCTGTGTACTGTGTGCTGTGTGCTCGGTGCTGTGTACTGCGTACTGTGTGTTGTGTGCTGTGTATTGCGTGCTGTGTGCTGTGTGCTCGGTGCTGTGTGCTGTGTATTGCGTGCTGCGTGCTGTGTGCTGTGTATTGCGTGCTGTGTGCTCGGTGCTGTGTACTGTGTGCTCGGTGCTGTGTGCTCGGTGCTGTGTACTCGGTGCTGTGTACTGTGTGCTCGGTGCTGTGTACTGTGTGCTCGGTGCTGTGTGCTGTGTGCTCGGTGCTGTGTGCTCGGTGCTGTGTACTCGGTGCTGTGTACTGTGTGCTGTGTATTGCGTGCTGTGTGCTGTGTGCTGTGTGCTGTGCGCTGTGTGTTGCGTGCTGTGTGCTGCGTACTGTGTGCTGTGTGCTCGGTGCTGTGTACTGTGTGCTGCGTACTGTGTGTTGCGTGCTGTGTGCTCGGTGCTGTGTACTGTGTGCTGCGTACTGTGTGCTGTGTGTTGCATGCTGTGTGCTGCGTACTGTGTGTTGCGTGCTGTGTGCTGTGTGCTGCGTACTGTGTGCTCGGTGCTCGGTGCTGTGTACTGTGTGCTGCGTACTGTGTGTTGCGTGCTGTGTGCTGCGTACTGTGTGCTGCGTGCTGTGTACTGTGCGCTGTGTGTTGCGTGCTGTGTGCTCGGTGCTGTGTACTGTGTGCTGTGTGTTGCATGCTGTGTGCTGCGTACTGTGTGTTGCGTGCTGTGTGCTGTGTGTTGTGTGCTGTGTGCTGCGTACTGTGTGTTGCGTGCTGTGTGTTGCGTGCTGCGTGCTGTGTACTGTGTGCTGTGCGCTGTGTGTTGCGTGCTGTGTACTGTGCGCTGTGTGTTGCGTGCTGTGCGCTGTGTGTTGCGTGCTGCGTGCTGTGTACTGTGTGCTGTGCGCTGTGTGTTGCGTGCTGTGTACTGTGTGCTGTGCGCTGTGTGTTGCGTGTTGTGTGCTGTGTGCTGTGTGCTGCGTGCTGCGTGCTGCGTGCTGTGTGCTGTGTGCTGCGTACTGTGTGCTGTGTGCTGCGTACTGTGTACTGTGTGTTGTGTACTGTGTACTGTGTGTTGTGTACTGTGTGCTGTGCGCTGTGTGTTGCGTGCTGTGTGCTTGGGGCATCAAACAAAATACCTTCATTCACTGACATCCCTTTGGCTTTAAAAATGTAAATGAATGAAATTAAATATAAATTTCCATTTTAATCGCAAATTAAATTAAAAAATCTCTGAATCTCCTCAAAGGGAAAACTGAGGTGCTAAGAAAGAAAGGAACTGGAGACATGAGAATGAACGTACATATTTTATCTTTGGTTCCTTTAAAAGGTGTAGTTGTTCCCTGATGCTAATTTATTCTCCTGCTCATGTTTTATGCAAATCAGTCTACTCCTGATCTCTAATATTTTAATTACAAAAGATTTTTTGCAACATTTCAATGAGTAAAATGGAAATTAATCCATGCGCGCGCACACACACACACACACACACACACACACACACACACACACACACACACACACACACACACACACACACACACACACACACACACACACACACACACACACACACACACACACACACACACACAGTACAGCTCTTGATGTTATATGAGGTATTCAAGTGTTTTGTCAGAAGTACAATCAATATTATGATTGCATCACTGTGCTTTGTGTATTAAAGTACGATATTAAAAACAAATATGTCAAGAGAGTCAATTTACTAATGTCATTTTAATCCATGTATGGTTTAGAGGAGGACTAGAATATTTTACCAATCCAGGAACCAAGATGCTGCATTGTTTCGATGTTTGTGATACAACTTGTCAGGTGTTTCTTCTGAAGAGCAGTGTCTTTATTAAGCATCATTCAGACCTGTCACCTTCTCATCATGGGGATGTACCTAGGCAGCAGCCTCTGTTTTAACCTTGAAGCACCTCTGGGGCTGGTGTATCCCATAATAATTCAACACACACACAAAGGAACGCCTGCATTATGCAAACCCTTAAAGGGCTCAAAGCGCTGTCAGTCTCAGGCTTTTCCCACTGCTTTCCGTCAGACACCGGCATTATCCTAAGTGCTTGTATGTGAAAAGTGTGAATTACAGTCTCCTTTCATCTCATTGCAATTGAGCTGTGACTTCATAACGGGCACAGGTGAGTGGGGAGAGAGACGTGCTCTAGTGGATGCAGAGTGGGGGGGTTATGGAGCCTGGGAACTATGGAGATTAAAGTACTGTGGGAGAACTTTGGTGGGGATAAGGAAATTCTAAAAATAAAAAACATGATGAGGGGCTCAAGAGAGTCGTCTGACACCCAGGCTGATACTGCGTACAGATACTGCACGCTGCATACAGATACTGCACGCTGCATACAGATACAGATACTGCACGCTGCATACAGATACTGCACGCTGCATAGATACTGCACACTGCATACAGATACTGCACGCTGCATACAGATACTGCACGCTGCATACAGATACTGCACGCTGCATACAGATACTGCACGCTGCATACAGATACTGCACACTGCATACAGATACTGCACACTGCATACAGATACTGCACGCTGCATACAGATACTGCACACTGCATACAGATACTGCACACTGTATACAGATACTGCACACTGCATACAGATACTGCACACTGCATACAGATACTGCACGCTGCATACAGATACTGCACTCTGTATACAGATACTGCACGCTGCATACAGATACTGCACGCTGCATACAGATACTGCACGCTGCATACAGATACTGCACGCTGCATACAGATACTGCACGCTGCATACAGATACTGCACGCTGCATACAGATACTGCACGCTGCGTACAGATACTGCACGCTGCGTACAGATACTGCACGCTGCGTACAGATACTGCACGCTGCGTACAGATACTGCACGCTGCGTACAGATACTGCACGCTGCGTACAGATACTGCACTCTGCGTACAGATACTGCACACTGCGTACAGATACTGCACGCTGCGTACAGATACTGCACGCTGCGTACAGATACTGCACTCTGCATACAGATACTGCACGCTGCATACATATACTGCACGCTGCATACAGATACTGCACGCTGCATACAGATACTGCACGCTGCATACAGATACTGCACGCTGCATACAGATACTGCACGCTGTATACAGATACTGCACGCTGCATGCAGATACTGCACGCTGCATACAGATACTGCACGCTGCATACAGATACTGCACGCTGCATACAGATACTGCACGCTGCATACAGATACTGCACGCTGCATACAGATACTGCACGCTGCATACAGATACTGCACGCTGCATACAGATACTGCACGCTGCATACAGATACTGCACGCTGCATACAGATACTGCACACTGCATACAGATACTGCACACTGCATACAGGTAGGGCTGCATAAATAATTGCCATATCGCCATACCGCAATCATGGGAGGCTTATCACGGATTTGGGCACGTTACCGTCTTGACCGCTCATATTAATATTGACAATGACAAATTCCCTATTATGGAAATATTGAAAATATTGAATACAGCATATAGTTTCACATAAATGTCAAATGACATTATGAATAACCTGCTTTAACTTCATTGATCCAAGCCCTGGTAATGTTATCTATGTCCCACTGCACTGTGCTGTGTTAATCCATTATTTGCACATAGCTAACATGGCTTTGCTTCCTTGCCAACAATCAGACTTTTGATAGGCTAGTTTTTAGACTTTAATGTTACTCACGATAATACGCCCGTATGCGAATTTACGAAATCCTACTATGGTGAAGGTTTTGCTCATGAATATTCATGTGGTTGCTTGGTAACCGACCGCGAGCATGCCCGCTCAGTCTTCCGCTGTGTGCGCGTTGATTTTTGTGAGTCTGTGAATCCTGTACCCACCTGTAATCCTGTACCAACCCCTAAACATAACCTCACAGAAGTTTACGTAACTCGGGCTCATGCCCAAACTGTTAAGATAGTGGGCGAGCCCGACTCACTTAACTGAGTCACGTGGTCGGTTACCAAGCAACCACTTGAATAATCATGAGCAAAGCCTTCGCCATAGTAGGATTCGTAGTGTAATCCAAAGACCTCTGCCAATAAAACATTAAGGGGTCGATTTACTAAAGTTTTGCGTGTACAGAAACACGTGAAAATCTGTTACCCGCCCGCAAAAAAACGTCCGAGGTGATCAACTAACGAGGTGTAAAGAGGATTGCGTGTGCTAAAATTGAAAGACATGTTAATTTATCATTTTTGCATGTTAGCCTTTTTAGCATTTAAAAAAATGTTATTCTGGCAACCCCCACCACCAGTAGGCTATTATGCTATTTTACTGAAAAATGTTAAATTTACCCCCCCCCAGAATCATCACCGATCGCGATGAAATCTCTCTCCACCACCGCGGTATGCAAAATTCCACATCGTCACAGCCGTACTGAACAAGGCCCTCTTTAGAGAGCTACAGCTACTGCACTGCCCCGACAGTCTGACTTACAGGTGGAGAGAGGTACAGGCACACACCCCAGCATTCCGTCCTCTATGCGAAGAGAACTTTGTTTCTGGATTATGGTCATGCTACAATCCGCGTTTCACACCACAACCCTGTTTCATTGCCAGGAAAGTGCTGTGAAGAGATGCTCCAACAGAACTGACCTTAAAGCAACTCTTCTTGGAGAGCAAAAGTGAAATATGGACTGTGAGATGGCATGCCCAACAGTTCATAAACTACGTGATTAAATTCACACCTGCAGACAGATATTCATGCACAGTCTGGATCAGATTTACTGGAGTATGTGATGTACACAGAAAGAAAGTGGAAATGAACTCCACGAACTCCCAAAAATATTCATAGAATTTTTAACTGGTACTCAGGGCTGAGTCTCACTATAAAGAGTAGGTCTAGTAGGGCATTTTATAAAGCCCATGATAAGTGCTAGCCTCAAATTTGCATTGCATTTGTAAGATCTCTGAGAAGCAGGCAGGTGCCAATACTGGATGATATTTATCTATCCATCTATATAAAGTATATATAGATCATATAGTAATTAATCATTATTTCACATAGTGAGTGTAATATGTAATACACTTAGGGCCTGATTTACTAAGACATTTTGCATGTGCAAAACATTTTAGCACACGCAAAAACCAATAACACAACAAATGATTGGTGCAAAACAAATACCATGACCAATCATTGGTCATGTTATTGGTTTTTGCATGCGTTAAAAAGTTTTGCGTGTGCTAAATGTCTTAGTAAATCAGGTCCTTAACTCATTCAGCGCCGCGGGTGACTTCAGTCAAACAAACATACGAATGGTCTAAAGGGCAACTGAAGTCGACCAGTTTTTTATTTTTATCTTTACTCTGCTACACCGGTAAAGAATTCTGGATTTGAGTCGGGGAAAAATGAAGTGATGACAAATTTACAATTACGTTCTTTTACCCGGTTTTTTGCATGGCTCTGGATGGAAATATTTACAGTTTTATTTATCGCATGTTTAAAAAAAAAAAGTAGCTCACGTGGACAGGTCATTTGTACATATCTATATAAATGAACAGAGACTATGTTTATTGTTCATTTTCACATATCTATAGTTATGCAAGAGTTGATTTTTATGGAAAACTATTTTCACTATTATTACACATCACCAATGTAAGAGTCAGGTTAACCAAACTAAGAAGCACTGAAAATAAATTCTTTTATATTTCCATCAATATTGTTTGACATTGTTCTAATAGTGAACTGAACCAGGAGGTGTGCTATTTAGTGCCATCTATCCTCATTAACAAAAAATGATGTTGGAATAGGTAAAATAATGTGTTTTTTTCAAAGTTTGAACATTGACTGGATCAATCTAAAAATTTTGAATGTCGGCAGCCATGTCAGCTTGGTACTGCTGAGGCTTAGTGTTCCAGAACACCCTGGCATTGAATGAGTTAATCTCCCCCCCCCCCCCCAAAAAAAAATGCCAGCCAATTTTTCATGTAAATGGCATTGGCAAATAGGTTTGTGCATTGGTAAATGGTTAATATCTAACAGACACAATGGCGTTACCAGCTCTGCAACAAAATGAACAACAGCATAAAATACTACATATTAAAAAAAAAAACATGCCATTGTGTAAAAATATTTCAAACGTAAGGGCCTTTACTCTCAGATGTTCAGTCTGATTTTATGCTTCCATTCAATTTATTCCATTTGAATTTTTCAGTCAATTCAAACACAATAACTGTCTATACACAGCCTTGCACCTGCGTCTTTTCCCCATGCCTTATCTGTGCTCTCGTATCTTCATTTCTCTAAACATATTCTGTTTGAAGAATAGCTGTAGAGAATGTCTGGTCATGTTCTCAATTATGTGTTCATTTTTAAGCAATGGAATTTCCATTTTTTAAAATGACTCTCGGGAAATTATTATTATTTTTTTGTTGTTGCAGTTTTCCTGCAGGCTTGCGGACAGTCTATTGTGTTTTTGGAATCCGTGCCATTGACTGTGACGAGAGAGAGCTCTTTTAGATAGGGCTATGTAATTATAACCTGCTTTACATAACCACATTGCATTGGTTGTTAACTTCACGCTGACTGCAACCATATTAAATCTGCCTTTTATGAATTGTGTCTATTATCCAAGTAAATCTGGGACCTAATGTGCTGGGGAGGAAATTTGATATGATTCACTGCTTTGTTTGTCAGGTGATCTCAGAGCACCCTCACGAATAACGCACCTGGACTGCCAGTGCGACTCCGTAGGGGGTGCAGACGCAGGGGATCCTGAGCGCGCGGCTAACTCCTCCTGTGGAGGGGGATTTCAATTATGATCAGGCAACCCGAGACAACCTGGCACCTTCCCGCTCGAGCACGATGAGGCAATCACATTCCCCTACACCTCCAGGGGCCTTCTGCGAATCGCGGAGAGAAGCGCCGCTCCTCCTCTGAGCCTGGCCAAACGTTTCTAAATCCCACCAACCAGGTTAAAGGCCATGCAGCCATGCGCACCCATTAGCTTTTGCATGGAGTTTTGAGAGGTTTAATAGTGAAGACTCCCTCAGGGCTGAAGTTACACATTTGACCAACGGGGAGGAGGGAGGGGGGCGCTTGCCAAGGCCAGCCTGAGGTTTCACAGCAAACAGACGTGGCAGGCCTGATAGGTGGGTTCTGACGGGTCTATCCACAGCCAGGCAATAGAAAGGCCCCAGGGAGCAGCACTCTGCCTCCATAGGGGGACGTCACCATCCTAATTCTGCTCTCCGTTAAGAGGCGGCTCAGCGGAAAGTGTGTGCCACGCAGGTTTGCTGCAGGGGCGCTAATCTTAAGTCCCGTTTTACTACCTGCCATCAACGTCCACTATTGTGTCAGAGGAAGACCGCAGTTCAGCAGATTCATACGCGTATGAGCTAATCATTGCATCATATGAAATAGGTTCTGCAGCCACTATCCAGTGAAAATCCTATTAAGTAGGGGAAACTACATAAACTGAAAGCCACATAACATATATTTGCTGGCGTCAAGTAAGATGAGCAAACGCAGAAAAAAAAATGTGTCTGCACATGTTCCTCAGAGGTACTGAAGAGGTCACTTCCCCCTTTTCTCCCAATTTGGATCATCCAAGCACGCTCACGCTGCAACACTAACTACAAACTTTGTTGTCGATTTGGAAGACATGCGGTCTTCTCCGAAGCACACCCACTGCTGATTCTTTCCACGCTGGGGTCGACATGCAAAGGTCACGCAGACTTGAGTCGGAGGAAGAGGCAGTCCAGCTCAGCAGGGGAGGCATGAGCACCAGATTGACCAGCAGAGGAACATGGTCTACAATGAGACATCGCCATCTGAGCAGGAACCCTTCCTCCCTGGGCAACACTGGCAACGATTAAGCTCCACCCTGAGGGGATGCTGGCCACATTCGGCTCTGGTACGGCCCAGACTCATTACCTGACCACAGGGCCCATCCATGCACTGAAAACAGTGCCTTAAACAGGATGAGCCACCCAGCAGCCCCGAGCATTTGAGTTTCAATTAGAAATTCAGCATAAGCAGAATGCAAAGTTCCCCTTTCCCATCAAATTAAGTGGATTGCTATTATGACCGTAAACTAATGAAAAATGTGATTGTGAATAATTGCAAGGTTTTAGGGAGTACTTGATTAAGTACTTGATTTTTGCTGAAAAATGATTTAGAAAACAAAACAAAAAAATCTACATCTGATGCAAGTGCAGACTAAGCAATCAAAGTTCACGCGTTTCATGACAAATTATTGTTATGGGGTGCAATCAGAGCCAAAATTCCTCAGAAACGTTGAACTTCTGCAGAACAATTGGGCCAAGTAAGACAAAATGAGTTTCACATGTTGACGGATACAAAGTTATTCCGTCACTTCTCGAGCAGAAAATTAAATGTCTTTCTGGCTACTCTCATAAAACCAATACCAGTAATAAAATTCAATCCAGTTGAGTCAGTTTAGAGCTATTTCTTTCCCCTGAGCAAGCTGCTAGACTACTGCAGGTCACATGCTCAGGGGATTGTACAGCTCTTCTGTGCCATACAACCCAAGAGTAAAAAAGGGCTTTTCACAAGATACTCTTTCTTCTGTGATTCTTCACCAATGCCAAACACCCTGCATTAGCTTTCTAATACCAGCCAATGCCGCTAGATAAATATAGCACAGTTCAGTAGCTACACTCCAGCTCCATTCCCCAACGGCAGCATTATGAGAACAGCAGCAGTATGAGAACAGTGTCAGTTGATATTGTGCATATTAAAATGGGGGAATCGTGCATTAAGTAACTGAACTAAGGTGGCATTGTTGAATCAAACAGTTTTGTTTGTTAATGTGCATCTTTTGTTGCAATGTCTGTACCCCCAAATGAGGCAAACTTAAAGCAAAATAATGTAATAACATTAATATATTTTGTAACATAATTCCAGGTACAGGCAGCAAAATGCTCTTTGAAAAAAACAGTATTAGTCTCATTAGATTAAAAAATGAAAAAGTAGAAAAATTGAGATTGGATTAAAATTCGAAAGCTTTAAGGCACTGTTGACGGAGGGAGCTGAATTAGATTAAAAGCCTATATTCCTCTGGTATATACATAGATATATGAAAAGCATAAAAGATTCAACAGAGATGACGAAGCATTTCAGCACAAAATGGTCGTCATCAGGGCTCATTTCATATTTTACTCTACACCTATAATTAAGAAGCAGAAAATCAACAGCCCCTTTCTTGTTGGGCAGAATCAGATATATCATACTTCAGTAGCACTGCATAGAGGGTTCCATCACTCAATGTCTTTCAAAGCTTGTTTGTGTAAATTGATATGTCAGATACCACTAAGCCTTCTTTATCAACCTTCATTGACAGTTAAAACTGCATAATATAATGCATAATATCTGTATATAATTCGATAAAAAGTTTTTCGCTTGGTACATTTCTCAACAAACCTTGACCAGGCCATAATTCTAATAATGAAAAACAACTACATTCAGGAAGTTTCACATATTCAAAGCTGAAGAGTGAAATACAGCTCTATTTAACACGAGTATTACCTTTTGTATTTTTGGCTGCCACAAGTTGAGCCCGCCTGAAAACAGGATCTTATCAGTAGTTCCACTCTAATTAGCTTGTACACGTTTACTGTCCCTATAGATTTACGTATATATTCGCATGTAACACCATTTCATCGATGAAGCCATTAAGATACATTTTGGCAAGACTTTTTAACCTTTTAGCCTCATCGTAACTGAAAACAATAAGCGACAGACCTTATCCGAATGTAGTTACCGCATTCCTTAGACGTTTTACATGCACACTAGTACTCCGATCTTACCCTGATTCCTTAATGCCGCATAGCCTCATATTGCATTGATCACCACTGCTATCTGCATACTGAAAGCTGAGAGGCTGCGTAGCCTCATATCGCATTGATCACCACTGTTATCTGCATACAGAAAGCTGAGAGGCTGCGTAGCCTCATATCGCATTGATCACCACTGTTATCTGCATACTGAAAGCTGAGGCCTGTGTAGCCTCATATCGCATTGATCACCACTGTTATCTGCATACAGAAAGCTGAGAGGCTGCGTAGCCTCATATCGCATCGATCACCACTGTTATCTGCATACTGAAAGCAGCTGCTAAGGCTGTTAAGGGTACAGCTGGTGGTGAGGCTGGGACGGTCGTGTGGTAATTACCCCTGCTGCCTGGAGGCAGAGGGCAGGTTACTCCAATCAAATCTCCCTCACCGAGACATAAACTATGAGATAAAGCCCCATCTGAGGCACCATTATCACAGCGCTCGTACCCATCATCGCCTGGAACACAGTCCCCCCTGAATAACAATCTCTGACCCTGCTTATGCATAATGTGCGAAAGAAAGACTGCTTTGGACATGTTAATAAGAAAAGATTATGCAACAATTTTCACTGTGGAAAGCGGCACCTCTTCGCTGAGTGTCTTGGAGGGACATTTCATTTGCAGCTTGTGAAAATAATGTTTATTTATTTTTTTAATGTTTTTTTTTTTTTGTTATTCCCTTGCCTACAGGACATAAAATATCTATTTTCATACTGACAAAAAAAGACATTCTGATCCAGAATATTTTATGAATGGTCCTTCAGAAGAGCTATATAATTCCTTCATAAGCACTACATAACATTCACGAAAATGACATTGACATTCATGCTTATGTAAATGACTGCAAATGGGTTACAAGGCATGTGTCAATTAGTATGTCATGGTAAGTTCACTTGCAGTTATAGGAGGTCATATAGCACACAATATGCTTGCAGTTATTGCAATAAGCTTTTATTAATGTTTATATGGTGTTTATAAAGGAGTTATACAGACATCTTTTTTCACCAAAAAAAACATTGAAAAGAAAGTGTAATAAAAAATAATTTTAATTAAGAAACTAAAAAGCTTCCAGCAAGAAAATTGAGACAGATGCCAAATTTTTATAAAACAGGTCCTCTATGAGAAGAGACGCAGTCAGAAATGACATTGGGTCTGTAATGTGACCACAATTACAGTTCACACCCTCTTTAACAGTGATACATTCTGGTGCAAGCCAGGTCTCTGATTTGTTTACCCAAGTAATACCATTACCAAGCCGAATCAGCACAGGAGACGGCAAACACAAATACAAATATCTTCTAATAACTAAAAATGAGACATTACTTTGGTTTTAATCAACCTCGGGTGTGCAAAACAAACATGATTTATTTGACAAAACAATCAAATGATCTATTCATTACAGCAGAAAATTCAGTCTGTCCACACTACAAGAGTGTAGAAGCCTTTTAAACAGATTTGAACTTTACCTAAATTGCCAGGATGGCAGGTTTGTTTAGTTAGTAATACATGGTTGTGTGATAATTTGAAATCCCTCATCAGCACCTATTGTACATCCTACAATATTTCCCTTTTTATTTCTGTGGAAGCTTAACCTCTGAATAAATGCATTAAATACAATGATGGGATTTTAAAAATAAGTACATTGTTGTACTGGTCAGGTTTAAATGAGTGTTTTCCTGTCTCGGGCTGTTCTGTAACTTGACACAATGCGTCAAAACAGAAATTTACACTCTGTAAACAGCAGAAATGTTGCAGTGTATAATCAACTACAGTACAGTACCTTCAACTCTAATACAGTAAATGTAGTCCCCAGTGGACTCATAAAAACACTATTAGAGTTGATTTAACAATGTTAGAGTCGTTTTTTAACTCCAAGAATTTTGCTGTGTCATTTATTTAACCATATTTATGTACTTAGCCTAGTTAAAATATTTATACTAGAGCAACTTAGATCAGTGGGATTGGAACCCAAGACCACCCCTGTTTAGAGCTGAGCTACGACAGGGTCTTAAAATGTTATATTTGTTTCCTCCACATTTCACTGTCACATACAAAGACTGTTCCAACACAGTAAACACAGAGAGAGAGAGAGAGAGAGAGAGAGAGACGGAGAGAGTGAAAAATGGCTGGGAGCAACTTACAGACAGTAAATCAGTCTCTGAGAGAGCCACTGGGGAAGACAGAAGCGTAATAAATTTCTCCAAAGCCTGCTGCGGCCTCTAGTATCGTCCTCTGCAGCAGGCATAACAAAATAAAAAAAACCCCGAAACAAATGGGGTCCCGTGGACGTGGCGATCACCTAGGAGCGTGTAAGGTCACATTCACCAACGCACCCCCCTATCTGTCATGGACACCTCAACCCCCCAGCCCCCCCCCCGCCCCCCACAGGCTGGTAGGTGCTGCACGTGCACCTCATGCTGTCATTACCCATAATGCATTGCGTAATGCCTGTCCGCTCCCACGGGGCAGGCAGGGGTTGGCGATGCTAAGGGCGCCGTTCAGATGCGGCTAATAAATCAAAACGCTAATAACCGGCCGCGTTTAGCTCTATTGACTGCCTCCACCAGCAAGGCCACGCTGCTCTTCTTTCCCGATGGTGACACCATTCACCGAGCGCTCGTTCATCTTTATTAAACGGCCAAAAGGAGCGCCGCCCCCCCCAACCTCGAGGACACGCCCACTTTCCGTCAGATGAGCTGTCCGTCAAAACCCCATTCCTGTTGCTTTTGTTCTTGCAAAATGTCTGTTTGGTTCATAGTAAAATATGAAATGAAAGAAAAGGGGGGGAAAGTAACACTTGCTTCAATTTTCTATCCATGACAAAGTGCAAAGAGAAATATAATTAAATTTGAATCTGGGCTATACATGTGAGGCGCAGCATTGTGAATATTACACAGAGCTCTGGTGCCATTTCTTTAAGCCCTCAATACCACACTTTTAAGTGATTATTCATGGAAAGATGGTGGGCCTGCACTGTACTCACTCAGTGCTCTGTCTGTCTTCTAATAACTTCCTCTGGCCACGGCTGTACCAAGTGTTTCTCTTTAACACTTCCTTCCAGTTAATTGGAAAGGTGGCATCATGGAGGATGTGTTTCAGGTGTCTTCCACAGCTGATTCTGTGACAAAACCAGCAACGTTGTGCCATGTTTGAGACACAGAAGCTCTGGAGATGCATTGTGTACAGGTTACAGCAGCTCTGAGATGCGTTGTGTACAGCTTACAGCAGCTCTGAGATGCGTTGTGTACAGGGTTGCAGCAGCTCTGAGATGCGTTGTGTACAGGTTACAGCAGCTCTGAGATGCATTGTGTACAGGTTACAGCAGCTCTGAGATGCGTTGTGTACAGGTTGCAGCAGCTCTGAGATGCGTTGTGTACAGGTTACAGCAGCTCTGAGATGCGTTGTGTCCAGGTTACAGCAGCTCTGAGATGCGTTGTGTACAGGTTACAGCAGCTCTGAGATGCGTTGTGTACAGGTTACAGAAGCTCTGAGATGCGTTGTGTACAGGTTACAGCAGCTCTGAGATGCGTTGTGTACAGGTTACAGAAGCTCTGAGATGCGTTGTGTACAGGTTACCGCAGCTCTGAGATGCATTGTGTACAGGTTACAGCAGCTCTGAGATGCGTTGTGTACAGGTTGCAGCAGCTCTGAGATGCGTTGTGTACAGGTTGCAGCAGCTCCTGAGATGCGTTGTGTACAGGTTGCAGCAGCTCTGAGATGCATTGTGTACAGGTTACAGCAGCTCTGAGATGCGTTGTGTACAGGTTACAGCAGCTCTGAGATGCGTTGTGTACAGGTTACAGCAGCTCTGAGATGCGTTGTGTACAGGTTACAGCAGCTCTGAGATGCGTTGTGTACAGGTTACAGCAGCTCTGAGATGCGTTGTGTCCAGGTCGCAGCAGCTCTGAGATGCGTCAGGCTGCAGTTAAGTGACTGCATGTTACCCTGTGAACTCTCCTGCCCACAGCAGGTTTAGGTTGCTTGTTTTCTACGTTTGGCATTGATGCAGTTGAACGCTAACTGGTGAAAAGCATCCTGCTCCGGGGTACCACACTCAGTGCGTTTACATGCACACTAGTACTCCGATCTTACCCCGATTATGGCAATACTCTGATTATTGAAACGCCTTGACATGCTTATCTTTGTCACCATAAGGTCATAATCGCTGGATTCATAATCTACGTAAGACAACTGGATTTTAGCCAAATCTTTCAATTTTTCAGTGCATGTAGATGTCTTCGAAACCTCTTTGAAACTGTGCATGTCAGACGGAAGTCGAAGATCCTGGATGAAAACAAGCAAGCACACCTTTTCCGTTGAGCATATACCAATTATGGAAAGAATTATGGAAAGAATCATGTAAACGCGGCTATTGGAGTAATGGCATTACTTATATGCATGTCTACGCAATAATCTAAAAATGGATTACTCCCAGTGTTGTTCCACCTAGCACCAAATCCAGTCCATTTAACAGCAGAGCACACTGCCAGGCTAAAAAACCCTCCTAGGGATCGTGGACACCCGGACATAAACTGCATATTCTCGCGGGGACTTTAACGAGCTTCAAACCGGCGAAGGCAATAAACAAAGAGGTAGTTCAGATGGGGTTTTGACAAGACCGATCCACACATCTATTGTTTTGTTTAGACACAATCGTCAACCGTGACATCTGTTGGAATAGTTTGTATAAAGCCCGATGGGAGAGATTTTTTGCCAATTATGTCACCTATTTTATTAACTGTGACACTTTAATCATATATATACTGAATACAGCCACATTCACAGGAGTCAGGAGTCACAGGAAAGTGGGACAAAGAGACTTCTATGCTAGCATGTATGCTAACATATCTGTAACAAGATCCAATGTAGATCGGTGCTCAAGATCTCAATTTTTGCACGCTCTTTCACAGGACACAGCTAAAATTGAGGTTCTGTAATATATAAATGATTACATTTTGAAGATACGAGAATACGTGACCTGTTAGAGGAACGTACAGGGCGGCGCTGTAGTTCTTAGAGGAGTCTGGGTTTAGGAGAGCGGTTCTGCACTCACTCAAAGCAATTCTACCAGCTGTTCCACAATGAGATGAACTAGCACTCTGCAGCGTCTGCTCTTTCAAATGTGGTTGCTGAGCAAAAGAAATATCACTTCTGCAAAAGCACAGAACTAAGTTATGACCCAAAAAAAAAAGTTTTCGGATTTGATATTCCACTTGAACTACTTTGTCATGCAATCTCACCCGTTGGAACATGCAAACACTGATATTTCACCGTTTCAACAAAAACTGGACATCCACAACACCCAGAGAAAGCGCTAAGCTAAATGTGTGTTTGTCGCAATGCATGACATTACCGACGACAACCGTAGCTTGTTTAGCACAGTCGCCAAAACTGGCAGGGAATCTTGTCTCCGTGTCATATGTATGTTTGTTTATTTACGGTCTATGGAACGAGCAAAACCTGACCGGACATTTTCAGAATTTAGAAATCCTGCCGGGATGGATATTTTCAGTCTCAAAAAGAAGAAATGTCTGGGGGAAAAAAAGATGTGTGGTCCAGCCTAGTATCGGGCTTTTAGCGAAGCTTTCATAGTCTATGTCACGCTCTCATGCCAAAAAAGAACTGCAACTAAAAACAAAGCCGTTCCTGATTACAGAAATTACGTATAAACTATAAGGACAAAGGTGAGATTGGTTCATAAACACTGAGTGAGAACCCCCCCCCCCCCCGCCCCCACTCCATCCAAAATTTCAATCGAACCACTGGTCCCTCCCCCCTGGTCCACGATTTCAAACCCCCCCCTCCTCCCTTGCCAACTCTGGCCTAGAACCTAGAATATACAGAGAGAGAGAGAGAGGGAGAGATTGAGAGGGAGAAAGCCGTTTTCAAATTGATTAAACCTGTCAATGTTAGCTGCGCACTCATACAGTAGCAGCATAAATCTGTGTTCCGGTGGGGAAGGGAAGAGGATTAAAAAACAGGAGGGTCACCTCTGCGGCCCGCTACGGTAGCGTTCCAAAATGAGCCGTTCCTCCAGTTTGTTCTTATTAGGACCGTTTTATCCTGACGTGTCGGGCCGGCCTGGTCTTGGAGCTCAGAGAGCGGTTTTCACTGCCTTTCCCAATCACCATCACGGTAATTTTCCCTGGTCGGTAATTAAGACTGTGGCTAATTTGTCATAGTTAGTTTAGAGCGTG
>CM056384.1:58394448-58403612 GCA_029718625.1 Synaphobranchus kaupii | reverse complement strand
AATGAAAACCACATTTTGATGCATGCAAACATATAGATGGTAGTCAATCATATTCACTCAGGTAAATTGTGTTGCATACATATAGGTAATTTTGCTCCCCCTATGTTTATGTATAGCATAGACTTTGTTCCTCATTGAAACGCATGCATATCGAGCAAACATATCTGCTCCTTTCTCAGACACTAATTTGTTTTGTGATCCTAGTCTGTGGTCCATGTACTTATTCTATTATGATCCAGATGGGGGACAATGCACTGGCACTGATCATTCCCTTCGCACGGCATTCCCGTTAACACGATGGCACGGAAAAGAACGAACGCATTGCACTGGGAACGGTGGACACGTAAGAACCTATGGACCTATTCACCTGTGTGAACCCTGTATGTTCCGTGAACAGTGCAAGACATAATAACGCTTCGGTTATAGCACTACGATCATGTTGCAGTAGTTCCATACATATTGCCTTCTCTTCAGCACAGAAAGAACAACACAAAACATCAATAGCAACGTAGCCAATAAAACAGACATTGTGTGAGATGCTGAGAGACCTAAAACCAAGTAATACATTGTAAATAAACTAATCAGAAAGTGTGGCATAGACAGAATGAGGGACTTCTTTAAAAAACACTTTTTAAAAGTGTAAAAATAGGGGGGAGAAATACACATCCAGTTAAACAGATGAATGCTACGAGCTGGTTCACTGTCGACGATTCAATGTGAGATAAAAATATCGTCACTCACTCACTCACTCACTCACTCACTCACTCACTCACTCACTCACTCACTCACTCACTCACTCACTCACTCACTCACTCACTCACTCACTCACTCACTCACTCACTCACTCACTCACTCACTCACTCACTCACTCACTCACTCACTCACTCACTCACTCACTCACTCACTCACTCACTCACTCACTCACTCACTCACTCACTCACTCACTCACTCACTCACTCACTCACTCACTCACTCACTCACTCACTCACTCACTCACTCACTCACTCACTCACTCACTGAGGGGTGAACGGAAGACCTAATCTGAATTTAATAAGAAGGCTTGCTCTTTTAAAATCAACACAAAAGCCATTAGCCATTTTTTTCATTTTTACTCAATAAAGACTTTAAAACTGGAAATGAACAGCCTAAAGGCTCCAAGGAAAGTCACTCTGACAGCTGCTCACCAGATTTATTCACTCAAAACATTCACTTAAACTGACATTCCCCAAATTACCTCACCTCAAACAGCACAGCGCACACAGGCGCGTTTTTAAGCCCTTCACATTTTCACCCTGTCAATAAAGATCTTCCTTAGAAAGAGCACATGCCTCTTGTGACCAAGGTTTACAGCTGTCCAAAATGAACTTCAAACCTGTTCAAATGCATGTTTTTTTCCCCCCTTCTTTTGACTATTCCTTTCCACCATCAGTAGCACCACAACAGTCCATGCATATTTAATATGCCCTTTATTTCATTATTTCTATGGGTTATGGCGTGTGCCACTGGGTATGTCATGGTAATGTTACCTGCAGCATAAATGGCGACTTAACCATATGCCTATTTGCAGTTATTTGCATACGCATTTATAAATGTTCATGTACTGCTTATGAAGGATTTATAAACCACTTATAAGGGGCTATTCATATAATAGTTAGCACTAATGTACTGTATATCCCACAGGGGGCATGCCTTGTGTGGGTACTCGGTGTGGGCCTCTGTTCCCCTGACGATTAAGCTGACTGATTGGCACCATTTAAAAAATGAAGGGGGAGAAATGAAGAAACCAAACTGCATTGTCTCGTTTTCAAGCTGTTTGGGTTTTTGGAAACAAAGGTCTTTTGTCCAGGTACTGTAATCACGTCAGACAGGAAGATAAAAACGGTTCAATAATATGTTCTTGCATCCACAGCCCTCCAAACCAATTATTATCAACTTTCAGCTGCAGGTAATGGACTGAAAATGGCCATGTTTTCTTTTTGTTTTTGTTTTGGACAGACAGGCAGGAAATAAGTATCAGTTTATATAGTGCTTACCTTTTTATGACTGAACGTGGGATAAAGAGGGAGAGTACTTTAACACTATTTCTGTGCATTAAAATAGCTGAAAAGGCCTCTGGACGACTTTTCATTACTGAAAAAGGTCCATATTGCTCCAGGAGAATTCATGTGTTGAAATGTGGAGGAATAAAAAAAAAGCACACTGCGTTTCAGTTAATAACTGAAATAACTGACAGTTATGTGACTGTATAACACATCCAAGCCATTTTTAAGAGCCAATATTTTAACCTGCTGTTAAGCTCCAGTCCTGTATCACTGGTATCTTAGCATGGTCATTTATTTTTCCGCACAAACTCTTTGGTAGCCTACGCACGAGACGCAACAGCGATGCCAAATCCTAGAGCTATTCAATCAATATTTGTCCTTTGATGGACAATTAAATGCAATTCCCAAGCTTTTCCCTTCACCAACATAGCTTAGTGACTTGGCCATGATGACCAAAAGTAATTCGTCAAACTGTGTTTGTGAACAAAAAAAAAACATTAGCACTTCTCTTTTAAGCCAAAACTAATGGAATATGTTAAATGAATCCAGGCCACTTTATAAAGGCTAAAAACGGGAACTTCGTTTTTTCTTCACACGTAATTTTATCTCACGGTCACCATCACTGAGATGCCTCTCCGTTCCCATGGGAATCACATGATTGATATCTACTGCAATGGCAGTATATGAAAATTAATTAACGAGGACTGATTTAATTTTTTTTTAAATGGATGCCCAGATTTCATAATCACCCTTTACCCACACACAGCCTCTAAATCACATTCTACTCAGCCACTGGCACCTGTCCCATGACCAAGCCTCGAATCAATCAACTGCACCCCTTCAAAGCACATTCCCACACCAGCGTAAAATATCCTCATTAAGGGCAGGGGCTCCACTGGTAGACTCCTTCTGCCCGAGTGTTTGAGCAGAAACGCCGCTGATCTTTCTGATGATGATGATGATGATGAACATTGGCTCTCTCAGATCTCAGATTACACATGGCAGCTGTGCGGGAGAGGGCTCTCCGGTGTCAGCAGCGGTAAGAGCGCCAGGCGTCACGTCTTATTTTCTGCCCTCTTCACGCCACCTTTTATTCGGTCTTTTACTGAAGACGATGTACGCCGCCTTTGACGTCTTGAAGACGATGTACGCCGCCTTTGACGTCGAGGCGAGCTGTTCGTCTGGTGCGTCGGACCTCGATACCCCCCGTATGTGCAGTCCAGTAAATTCAGCTCCGTTAAATGAGCCCGTTTTACTGTGTTACTCCAACTCTTGTCTCTGCGCAGCCTTGAGGAAGAAAATCAGCCAAAATACGAGAAAAAAAAAAGTAAAAACCCAGGTGGTCCTCCCCGGTACAGACAATACTCTCAGACTCGCAGTCTGTGTGGGTGTTTGTCACAGGGAAAAGGGCCATTGAAATTCAGCGCATGCTCACGTTGTTGCAGTGATGGGGATCTCGGTGGGACTCCCATGTTCTGCGCTGTACGGAACCGTTTTGCTCAAACAATATATTCAATTTTACATTCCTTTACGTGCCCCGCCATGGGACGGTCTTGCAGCGAGAGGGCAAGAGGCTGGTGAAACAGAGGACAAACCACAGGAGAACGCGTTGTTGTGCACGCTTTCAGGTAAACGATTTCGTCAGTAACACAGGGAAGCTCGCAAAAAAAATGCAATTAGGATTCTGCAGCAGATGTCATTCTTATTGTGTTTTAATAGGCAATTCAACAGGAGTGACCTGACTGTGCTAATGCTGCAGTCTTCCTGCCTTTCCCCCCCATTGAAGGTTTATCAGAAGATGGAAATATGCAACGCAGATTGGCTTCCAGCTGCCTGTCTCTCCCTGGCAGGGAAACTGAACCGAGAGCGCAATTACTTAATGCGCTAAAAGCTGGGAATAATGGATTAACCATTTAGAAAGAAGGAGCCGGAGTGGTCTTTCTGACAAAACAGGCAGGAATTTAATCAGGGTTTGCTCCGGTTTTTTTTTTTCTCCAGGTATTTGAATATTTAAAAATAAATTCTCTGTTCTATGGAGCAGCTTCCCAAATGCCAATTACCCCTCCTCCTTCAGACCTCCTTAACCCTGGAGACACACACACACACACACACACACACACACACACACACACACACACACACACACACACACACACACACACACCACGCACGCACCACACACACACACACACACGCACACACACACACACACAGACAGACACACACAAGTACGCACACGCACACACACAAAAACACACATGCAACACATGGTGGGGAAAAGTGACGCTGAATTCTAAATGAGGCTTGACAACTTGATTTGACAGGCTTATTCTCCCTGATGCAGTAATGTGGTACAATCAGAGCAAAGTTTTTCAGAAGCAATTTTCAGAGCCGTGGAAAATTTCACATTGTACACAGCAAAAACGCAGGTGCAAATCTAACACGGCTGGTGTACATTTTACACCCTAGGGTGCTAAATGTACACCACCATCATGTAAATATGAGACTAAAATTACATACAGCATTTGAAACAACTGAAAATGACTCTATTTTGAGGGGAACATCTAGCTGTGTACTTATAAAAAGAAAAGCATGAAAAATAAAAGAAAAACAAATTTAATGTTTAGAAAAATAAGAAAAGGTTATGAAAGCAGTTCTTTAGAAATCATATCCATGAATCGGTGTAGAATGTATCTTGAAGATATAGGCATTAGGAATAATCAGCATTCATTATATTATTACTCTCCATAAGCTACTGACCTCTAAAGTCAATGGGCCTGTGTTGACTAGAAATCACAATTTTAGCTCTACTACAGCCAAAGGAGTTTAGTTTTTACCCTGCATGAAACTACTCTTGCATATTACAATGGCCTGGTGCTGTATGAAATAATTAAAACATTTAGGCATGACATGTCACCATGTTATTTCTATAAGAACAGGCGCCTGCGCGCTTCTTTACTTCTCATTGTTTAGGCTTTATGAGGGTTGCCAGAGTCACAGAGGAAAACTTCCTCAACAATGTGGGCTCATCTATATACTGGATTTTGTGTCACAATATATATTTTTTTGTCATCTTTGGATTTACTTTGAATGTTCAAAGAAAAAACCCTGAAAGCAGGCCCAGACGGTGTCGTGTAAAATAATGCACAGGGTAGAATTTTGCACAGGATGCCTTCCGCACCTGTCATTTTTGGCAGCTATTGCCGTGCCTGTGTAAAGTAATTACCTGGGCCTGGCCTGGGCCTGGCCTGGACCGGACCTGGCCCGGACTTCATGACCATATATGGGTCCCCCCTTTTCCCTGTGGACCAGTCCCTGGCTCCAATTTGTACAACTTGGTGGCACAAAAACTGCACTTCCGTGGCTTCAAAAGGCTTTTCGCAAGCCCATGGAAAGTCAATGGGTGCCATCACAGTCACTTTGTCCATATGTTGTATGTATATTTTACATCAGTTGCACATGTCCTAGCTAAAATCAGCTATTGGGAAATTACCCAGGAGATTGGCATCAACCGTACTTTTTAATTTTTTTATTTCCATGGCAAGACTTAATATTCCTGAGTGCTGATTTCTAATGGCATTTTTTTTTTCTTAACTCAACTTCCGAAGGTTTTGTTTAGAGAGCAATAACGGTCACATCCATACAATTTGTTTAGTTTGCTAGACAAAGAAAGAAACGTTGGCACACAAGTTTTGATCAAAACTAGTTGTACTTAGTACAACAAACATTCTTATGTTAGTTCAACTAAATATTTATTTTAGTACTGTCAGTCAGTACATTTTTCATTTACATAAGTTGAGCTAACAAGAAAAATCTATTGGAAATGTTTTACAGTGAAGGGGACAGATTTCAAAGAGGTCTTTTCATCCTTTTCAAGCTTGTGAATACTGTATATAAATGTCAATAGGTGTCTCCATAAGTAACAGGAGATGACTCTCAAAACTCAGAATGGACAAATCTCCCATAAACAGCATTCAGTCTCATTGGGATGTGCACTTTTATGTGGTACAGGAACAAGGGGCAATGGAGAGTTTACCGACTTTTTTTATTGACCTCAGAGTCAATGGTAATGATCCATTTCTCAAAGTTTATCACTGTGGCAAAGTATCCTTTCAACAAACGAGCTAACACCACTATAAAACTTTCAGACTGAGGCATTTATAGTGGTGACAGCTTAAGTACCAGTAATGACCCAATGGTCTCCAACTGTGACACACACAACCTGCATTGCTGAAAACCCCAATGTTGTTTCTAACCACACGGCTGAAATTAAGGTCAGGCAGTGGCATAAATTGTGGAACACCATGCACCCAGGGTTATGATGTAATTAGTGGTGTCTTGCATACAGTGATATAACCATGAGATAAATATTGTATGTCAGTAAAGTTCAGGACAATGGCACAATGGTATTATTGGAGCCGGTTTTTTTTTTGTTGCCAAAATGAACCATTTCCATTAAAAACACGGTTAATACATAAAAAATATAACAAAAACTTCAAATAAATACTCTGGCTGCCAGGAACTGTTCACAATGTATATTTGGGGTATCTCCCAGGGTAAAAGATAAGTTCTTAATTTAAATGCCTAACAAACTTAAACTAACATATTTTGCAAGACACCATTCTAAGCCGCAGCCATTGGCAAGGTAGGCTAATGGTAGCAAGAAATATCATAGTAAAAAAACACACCATATTCTAGCTTGCATTAGCTAAAATATTCTTACTAGCCTGGGGAAATGGCACAGATTAAAATATTAATGTGGTGAGGTATTTCTTTAAAATGGTTTCAGTCGTCGTAATTCTAACAATGCGTATTTTGTAGCTACATCTTGCGAGTTGGTTATGCCTCAGGCATGGACTACTGCTGGTATAATTGAGCTAAAGTTAGTTAAGAAGGGGAATTTCAGACAATCTAGCTCTGCTCTCTGTTAAAATACCAATCAGTGCTTTGTGCTGTTTACTCATCAAATCAAAGGAGAAGCAACTGAAGGTCGCCCAACAGAAATCACTCGTACTTTCAATCAACCGCGTTCTTCCAGGGCCAATAGATTTTACTGGTAGTCCTCTTGGCATTGATGTGTCCAGGACAGAAAAATTGTAGTCCTCTGTGTTCAGACTACGGATTTCTCCACCCCTGGGAATAGATGCCACGTCCGACCAAAAGGCCCAGTGGAAAGTAAATCACATTGTCATATAATATAGGTATAAATCTCAAGCACATACCTTACACTTGGTATTATTCTTGCTATTAGCTAACATGCTATAATACAACACGTTTCATTCGAGTTATACATGTGTGTGCATTTTCTTTACCTCATTCTCCACCTCTCTATTCCACGTTTTTGTTTATTTTGTTTTATTGAAAACTCTTTAATAAGGGCTTCAATTGAGCAAATAAGTGATTAATTGTGATTTATCACAGCAAACTCTTTTTTAAAATGATTTGACAACGTTTGTCTGAGTATACCAAAGCCATTGCCTATTTGCATGGTACAATCATAAGAGATATGATTAGCCCTTCGAACTAAAGAGCCAGCCAAGGAAACTAATTGCAGGCTGATTGAAGCAGGCTGGGGGCTCTAGGTGATGTCACCTTCTGTAGTGGACATTCATATGCTCATTGACAAATCTGGCAAGTGAAAATGAGAGTAGGATTGTGGGTTTTGTAGTGCGGCTGCTTTCCTCGGTCACTCTGGGTGGAGGTTAGCTTACAGCCATTCACACCTGTTGTTTCATGTCCACTAATATAGTTACTCTTTGTGTTTTAATTGTTACACTTAAAACATTCTCCATTTGCCTCCCGAGATGAGAAAATGCCGTAAAATGAGATTGCAATGGATAAGGAAAAGTTAATGAAAAGCTAACAGGGTTATTGGAAGACAATCGTGACTCATCACATCCAATTCCAAATGACTTATTTTCGTGAGACTATTAACCCTGCATTAAATCCAAATTATCTTCAAGGCAAGGTCACATTACCATGACACCATAACAACGAGGTAATGTTTCAGAGTTGCAATAAACAAAAAACAACAACAAAAAAAAGAACTCAATTGATGATAGCAGCCTAACAACACTGAAAACACTGGGAGTGGATCTGAAGTGATGTGGGGCGGCAGTGTAGCATAATGGTTAAGGAACTGGCCTTGTAACCGATAGGTTGCTGGTTCGAGTCCCAGGTAGGACACTGCCGTTGTACCCTTGAGCAAGGTACTTAACCTGAATCGCTTAAGTATATATCCAGCTGTATAAATGGATAATATGTCAAACTAAATGCTAAAAAGTTGTGTAAGTCGCTCTGGATAAGAGCGTCTGCTAAATGCCTGTAATGTAAAATGTAAAAATGTGTGTTGTTATTCCCGTCAAACAAAAGGAGTGTCTGTGATGGTGAGCGCAAAGATATGGGGAAGACTGACTGGTCTTCCTGTAGGTCAGCCAGGAAATGAAATGTCCAGTTACAGGACCAGGCCAAAATGCTGGATGAATGCCGCTGTCCTCTGGACATCATGTCTCCAAATCATCAGAATGTGAGCCACCCACCTAGTAACACCCCCCCCCCCCCCCCCCACCACCCATCCCTGTAAGCCTCTACCTGCAGACTACACCCGTCTCACACCCACACCCATCCCTGTAAGCTTCCACCTGCAGACTACACCCGTCTCACACCCACACCCATCCCTGTAAGCCTCTACCTGCAGACTACACCCATCTCACCCCCCTCCCCACACCCATCCCTGTAAGCCTCTACCTGCAGACTACACCCGTCTCACCCCCCGCCCCACACCCATCCCTGTAAGCCTCTACCTGCAGACTACACCCATCTCACCCCCCGCCCCACACCCATCCCTGTAAGCTTCCACCTGCAGACTACACCCGTCTCACACCCACACCCATCCCTGTAAGCTTCCACCTGCAGACTACACCCGTCTCACACCCACACCCATCCCTGTAAGCTTCCACCTGCAGACTACACCCGTCTCACACCCACACCCATCCCTGTAAGCCTCTACCTGCAGACTACACCCGTCTCACACCCACACCCATCCCTGTAAGCTTCCACCTGCAGACTACACCCGTCTCACACCCACACCCATCCCTGTAAGCTTCCACCTGCAGACTACAC
>CM056384.1:58311948-58389448 GCA_029718625.1 Synaphobranchus kaupii | reverse complement strand
ACTAGGCAGAAATGAATCTAAATGAGTAGCGTAATGGGATGTGCGGCTCACTGGGTTAAGGCACCATGCTTTGATGCTTAGATGAGCCTCACGAGCCAGTGCTGACTGGCCGATAGCTCCACAGGGCGATGCACAATTGGCACCTGCGTCGCGCTGGGTATGGGAGGGTCCAGTCGGACAGGGGTCCACGTTTCATCGCTCTTGGGCAACCCCCCGCTGTCCAATAAAGGCACTCGTAAGGCCGCATGTCAAAGCCGCATACGAAGGGCCCTTTCTCCGACACCGATCTGTGTGAGCTTAGCTGTGGTCTGCAACACTTAAAGTAGCTAATGTGATGCGTGAGCTAAATTATTAAAGGCATACTATGTAGTTTCAGAACACTAGATGGCGATATAGAGCACGTAGGAGAAAAAGGTCAGTCGAAAATTGCTTATCACGTGTTCTTCTCAGACACGCACGACGACGCACGAGCATTGTGGTGAACAGTTTTTCTTCTGCCATGACATTTGTGAAAGACAAACCGGAGGAAAGCACAGATCGAACAAAAGAGTTGTTTACTGTTGTTGCCTGCTATAGCGTCCCTCGCTGCAACGCTCTGGCTTGTCTTTCACAAATGTCATGACAACTGTTTGCCTAGCTCGAAGCGTCCACGTTCGCGTATTTGCTTGAGGTATGTTTCGGCCCTAAATGTCTAAATTGTACTGACGATGCGTACGTAACGGTAAGTCACCTAAGCTACAATAAGAGTTTATCTGGAAGCCTGCCCACATGGCCTGGCCATGTCAATCAAATGAGCAGGAACCGCCCATTCATGACGTTTACACAATTTTAGCTGTCTCTGGCTTTAAAAATGGCGGCGGGATGTCAACAGCGTAGCATTCAAAACATTAACAAAAAAACTGTTTGCGAACAACTTATGAGGTAGGAAATACATTAAACATGTTTATTAGACCACAAGGACACATACAATGTTTTTTGGGGAGAAAATTTGAATGTAAACAAAGAACGAGTTGTTTACAATGAAACCACATAGTATACCTTTAAGATACTTTAGCCTTTACCTTTTAGTGACACGTAGGGGTGGGGTTCATCAGTGAACATAGAGCATGATGGGAGATTAAGTACAATGTTTCAGAGCACATTTCACTTCCCAAACTTCACTTCCCAAAAGCACATTCACATGAGCTACTGTACATAAAACTACACCTGTTGATCTCGACCTTCGGTGTGCATTAATTTACTTTGCTCTGCATTCTCAGTAAATAAAAAAAATCTGAATGTATAAGTGCGTGTGCAGTTTTATTATTTCCCATATCTGTATTTGAAAATGCGGCCGTGCTCCAGGGCGTCTCAAAGCAGTCATTTAGAGAATGGCATCCGGCGCAGAAATCCATGTCCAACTGTTAAAACAACAGTGACAGTGCTTAAAATTACATTTGTATCCCCTGACACATTAAAGGAAAATAATGACCATGTTATGCAAGCACAGAGCCGACCCATGAAGTTTTAATAGCGTCGCATCTCCAGATATACGAGGCTATTGTCAAATAATTGGACTCTTCCGCGCTCTCTTAATTTATATGCAGGTACTTGGTGTGGAGGAAAATTCCTCTAAACGCAATCATACCCGGCAATGAAATGCCACTCTGAAAGACTCCCCAGTTGCATTTGCGAGTAATTAGGTGAATGCGAAAGCGGGTGCATACAGATTCGCTCATTAATAATCCGTGGCCTGCGAATGGCCTCCTCGCTCGCTGTATCGGTCACATTTGTACACTTCCATGTTCAGACAGGCCCCCTCTGCTTCGTGGTCTCAGCGGAACATGGAGGTCTGCGAGAAAGCCCAAAAGGTGCCTTTAGTTTCATTTAGTTCAGGGAGTGATTTTAATTACAGTATTTATCTGTGGGTAACAAAAGTTAGGATTCAGTAAAAAAAAAAAAAAAAAAAGTATCCGTCAAAACTTGAGTGCTACATTATTCACAGAAGCATTATTATTATGGGTTTACATTATTATTATTATTATTATAACACTGTCATTATTATTATTAAACTTCAAATCAACAAATATCTTTGTAATGGCCATATTTACATGCAGTACATTCTTATAGGAGTTGAAGACTACTTGAACCTAGTCATCCTCACCCCCCCCCCCCCCCAAAATAAATTTGTCAAAGGTGAAAGGTCGTCCTCCTGCCAGGGCTGCATTGACTTAAGCTCCCAGACGAGAGTTTTACTCATATTTTTGCTTGGTTAATTCTGGTGAATGAATCTGAATGGCAAAGCTCAGCCAAATATTAGGTTTACATGTCTGATATTCTTATTTTACCTAATACAGAATATCTCACCCACACTATTGTCAACTGTCATATTCAGAATTCGGTCTTCCTCAGAATATCCAATTCTGCATGAGCTGTTTATGGGGCCTTTGAATACCCCATCTAGTGATGGAATAATAATTATTTTAGTTATACAGTGCTTTGCTTCCCTGGCAATCAAATACATTTCCAATTTTACAATAAAATTAGATACAATATGACACAGAAGGAATATAGAGGAGTAAACTGTATTTTATGTCGGTACATGTACTGCATTATCTGTAGAATAATATCTGCATAATTCCTAGTTTGAATAATAATGCTGATCATTTGTAAAATAAAAGTCAACTCAATATGATGTATAATATTTAATGAAAAAAAAATTTACACAACCAACCCATGGCAGAGCAAGCACATTCAAAGTGAATTTATTTATCTATGTATTTATGGCTGGGCTATGAGAGAAAGTTGTGCGGTGTGGTGTAGACTGTGTGTAACACAGTGATAAGAGTGACCTTCTCTCTGTTTTTGTTGATAAGGGATTAGGCCTGGTGATCATACTGCTCACAGTGTCGGACCGCTGCCGTAGCAACGCCTGGGTTCAACCGCAGATGACCAAACCGGGTCACATTCCTCTCCGCCGTGAAAATCCAATTCCCCACCGAGGCTTGTTTTGGTCACATCTGAGACTGCTGCTGCATCCATCCCAACTCAACATTCATCACATTCGCTTCATCCTTACAGTCCCTGTTACACACGCACGCACGCGCACGCGCGCGCACACGCACGCACACACGCACGCACACACACACACACGGCAGTGTAGTATAAACGAATGCACTTGAGTTGATGTTTTAACAAAGACTGTTAATCAGATACAGGAGAGTAAACCTAGCATTTGAAAAATATTGACTTTAACCGAGTATGACACTGTTGAGTGACTTTAGTTGTCATGCTCCATTAAAGAGTGGGTTTCTCTCCTTTTTTATGAGTACCTTTTCATCACTCTTTCATGTCATAATGAAGATTGGTAAAAGGAAAAGGCACCTGGAAAAAACACTCACCCTCCCCTCCCCAAAGTGCAGAAGCACACACAATTCAGGTTCCCGGTGTCCAAGAGCGATTACAAAGCTGCTTTCCCCCGGAGCCGTAACAGGGCTTCATTTCAATTCCCATCTGTTCTTGACACATTGAAATGAATGAGGGAGGTGAGCAGGTAGACTGAAGTAGTTGGGTGTGTGTGTGTGTGTGTGCGTGTGTGTGTGTGTGTGTGTGTGTGTGTGTGTGTGTGCGTGCGTGTGCGTGTGCGCGTGCGTGCGTGTGTGTGCGTGTGTGCGTGCGTGCGTGCGCGTGCGTGCGTGCGTGGTCAGGTTTGTTGTCAGTTCTAAAGACGCTGAAGCAATTGCTTTGAAGGCTTTCGCTTATATTACACAAACAGCTGCTTTTCCGCTTTATTCCAATTCAGAGCATAATTAGCGACAACACAAAGTGACAGCTTCTCCATCCCCTCCCTCCCCTCCCTCCCCTCCATCCCCTTCCCCTCCAGTCTGCTGCTGCTCCCCGGGTCTCAGTAGTGATCTTGGTTCAGATGGATTTGTCTGCTCAATGCTATTCCAGGCGGACTCGGTTTGTGCGAAGGCACTTTGCCTATATGTACAGTACAAACATATACTGTATATTAAAGCAACGCTCTTATGGATTTTTTTATTGAATTAGTTTTGTCTTTTGGCCCTTTCACCAGTGCAAACAAAAAGCTGCTTGAAAAGCGGCTTTCGCCAGTAGCAAGATTGTAGTAAAAAAAAACAATAAAAAAAACCCAGAAAAGTGTCAGGGAAATTATTTAAGGAAGAAGAAAGGGGTTATATCATCTCACTGCACACACCCTCTTAATGCCCAGTCTCAACTCCTGCCATCAGGGCGTAAGCCTGACCAGAGCCCCGACCAGTTTTCAGCCATAAGGCGCTTAAAGTGATACTGCAGTCAAAAACCGACTTTTCCCGTTGAAAAACGATGTTTTGGGTTAGATTATAATCATACACAACTGTCTATGTCCGAAAATCTCATGTTTAGACAAAATAGTTTTATATGAGTTTTTGTGAAGGCTTACCAAAACGCTGGTTTCCGGGGATTTGTGACGTCACAAGACCCTTAACATAAAAATGGGTGGAGTTTAGGTGGTCCTAGGGGTGGTCTCGGCTTCTTCTTCTTCGTTTGGGTAGGATCTTTTTGTCCCACATCCCCAGGCTCGGGGCCGAGGGGCTATCCTTTTACCACCCCGAGCCTGGGGGGGGGTTCACCCGGACTATATTTCAGGGCACACCTCCAGTAGCCACGTCACCGTGTCATCATCCAGAACCGACAGACCATGCATCCCATTGGGTGCCCGATAAATCGGGCAGTCCAGGATGACATGGTCTGCGGTTTGTTCCTCCGCGCCACACTCGCAGGCTGCGCAAGAAGCCAAGCCCCATCTGTGCATCGATGAGCGGAAGCGCCCAACGCCGGTCCGGAGGCGGTTAAGCCTCACCCATGCCAGTCTAGGCAGGTCCACCCCAATAGGGGGAAAACCGACGTCTGGGATGAAGTCACGGAGTCTAGAGGTGTTCTCCTCCCACTCCGTGCTCCAGATGTAATCCGCCCACCGTGCCGCACTGATGTTAAGATCACTGCATTGCTGCAGGAATTCCTGTGCGGCAGGCACAAATGGGTGTCTCGACTTAAGGCGCCGGGGAGGCTCAGCAATTACAGCGAGCCTTTCGTGGAGCAGATGGTTTGGCTCCATGGCCCGGCACGCGAGACGTGCTGTGGCTCCCGCGCGGCGAAGCCCAGCGGGCTGGATGCCTGCAAGAATGGGAAGATTGTCCACGAGAGTGGGACGCAGGCATCCTGTCACGATGCGCAAGGCTTCGTTGATGGGCGTATCGATGAGGCGGGTGTGGGCACTGCGACACCATACCGGTGCGCAGTACTCACTAGTCGAGTAAACAAGGGCCAGGGCTGCCGTACGCAATGTTCTTGCGTCGGCGCCCCAGCCTGACCCGACTAGTCGCCTCATCAATGCCACACGAGATGTTAACTTCTTGCGCAGTGACTCAAGGTGTCGGCGAAACGTGAGCGACCTGTCCAATGTCACGCCGAGGTAGATTGGCTCAGCGCAGCATGGCAGGGGTGTTCCGCCAATATATATTCGGAGCTCACGTTTAGCCTCCCTGTTGTTAAGATGGAAGGCCGCCGACACCGTCTTTGCCTCGCTGAGCTTCAACCTCCATTTCCAGAGGTATGCCACTAGTGTCTGCATGTCCTGGCTCAAAGTCCCCTCCAATGACTGCCAGTCTCCAGCGGAGTACACCAACGCGAGGTCATCCGCGTAGGCATACTTCCGCGAGACTGTATCAGGCAAGTCATAAGTGTAGATATTATAGAGGAGGGGGGCCAGGACAGATCCCTGGGGGACGCCGTTCTTGAGGCGTCGTAACCTGCTTTGCTGTCCGCTGTCCGTAAGGTTAAAGCTGCGATTTCGGACAAGCTCCAGGATCATACTGACCATGTGCCTGTCCGGCAGCAGGCGGAGCAGCTTGCAGGTGAGGCCGCGGTGCCATACGGTATCATAGGCAGCCGTCAGATCGACAAAAACGGCTCCGGCCTTCTTCTTGAACGAAAAGCTGTCCTCGATGTCTTGAGTCATCAAAGTGACTTGGTCTACGGTCGATCTCCCGCGTCGGAACCCGGCCTGCTCCCGAGGGAGCAGTGGGTCGACGATCGGTTCGACGCGGGCGTAGATAAGACGCTCGAGGATCTTGAAGGGGATGCAGAGCAAGGAGATGGGACGGTAGCTCTTAGGATCCCCTTCAGGCTTATTCGGCTTAGGGATCGCGACAACTAGGGCTCTTCTCCAGATTTTGGGGATCTTGAGTTGGCGCAAGCAGGAAGAGAGGAAAGCTCTTAACCAGGACTTCAGGGCAGGTGCGGCATGGAGTATAAGCTCCGGGCAGATGGAATCAGGGCCCGGAGCTTTTCCTGGCTTTAGGTGCTGGAGGGCGGCAGCGAACTCCTCCGGTGTGAATTCACCGGAGATGTTATCGCTGCTAGATGTTGGGGCCCTCCAGAGGTCAGACACTTCTTTTGCCACGAGTCGTGATGACTCGCGGTCTTTACCCTCGTATACCCCATTTTTCACAAATTGTGATGCGATTTTATTTGCAGAAATGGGGCAGTGACGAGGGGAGTGTCTTGACCTGCCAGTGAGGTTGTTCAGGATACTCCATGCCTTGCGGCTGGAGTGCGAGAAGTCGATGGAATTGACAGCCTCCTCCCAGCGCTCTTGTCTCCTCCGGCCGAGTCTTGACAACAGGGCTGTAGCAGCCCTGTTTGACTCGGTTCCGGCAGGAGCCCGAAGGAAAACGCGGTAGAGGTTCTCGCACTCCGCATCCCAGCACGGTTTGTAGCTATTGCGACGTCCGCGTGGGATGGATTTCTTGGCCGCTTTCACTAACATGCCACAGAAGTCCCGGTATGCCTCATCCACGTTGTTGGTATTAGGCGATGGGAGACGCCACGTGGATTTGTTAGTGAAGAGGCGGAAGCGTTTCCAATTGGCCTTACGGAAATTCCATCGCTTCACCGGCTCACTCGGGATAGAGTCCACGTGGTATAAAAGCAGAGACCAACGTTTTTTTTTTTCCTCTTTGAGACTGAGACCCTTGTACTGTTAACTAGTTAGTTCAAGTTCAAATGCAAATTGCTTTGTATTACTGCTAACGTTAATATTACGACTTCTATCGAGCTACTAAGGCTACGTTCACACCGCAGGCCTTAGTGCTCAATTCCGATTTATTGCTCAGATGCGATTTTTTTTGTTTGGCTGTTCACATTAATTTTTTTATGTGGCCCATATCTGATTCCAGTGTGAACCGATTGCTCTCCTCAAATGACCCGTGCAAATTAACAAAAACAAAAGACATAGCGCCTGTTACACAGCCTGCAGAAATAAACAACAAAAAGGAAGTCATCAAAGTCACAGCTTCTGCGTTAATTTTAAAGTTGATGTGCAGCTAATGATAAGGGTGAGGAGACGGGAAAAAATCCAAGGTTTTTACTAGCTTTTTGTGCTGCCATGGCTGCTACTGTGCAGAGTGACTCGTGAATGCGAGATCGGAGCAGGAATGGGGGGACCGTGACACGGGCGGTTTAAGTGAAACTCAAGCAAGGCATGAAATTAACCTCGCTCACTCGCCTGGGCGAGGACGGGCGAGTTAAGAAAATTGAGCGCTCAGCCGTTTGGCTAGTGAGACTAGTCGATATACATTTATAAAACGGATAGTTCCGGGATGCAGATTGGTCAATACAGCGTTCCAGCCGTGTTAAAATACACAATATAAAAAAGCTATAGTATCACACGACACATCTGTTCAACTTATTGTGTAACGTATAGCCTAGCATGCGCACCCTTAGATTAAACTATTGACACACTATTGGACCGACAACCATAACGTTCGGTACGCAGCTACATGAGAAAACAGTGAATAATGAATACCGTGCAACAAACCAAGACAATAATATGGACAGTTCTAACATTATTTTAAATCACAAAACGGGTAACGCAGCTGTCAGCGAATTATATAAAAACGTTGCCTACTTCCGACTTATTATGGTGTATCGTTTGCCCAAAAAAAATCCACTGCTTTGCACGTTTCCCACTTATCTAAAATGACAACACATGATAATATAATGTGAATCTGTTGATAACCTACCCTGTACAATAGTGAGTTAACTAGCCCATGCGCTAACGTTCTAATGCCCTGCTAGGTGCATCAAATATGACGTAAAAAGTCACATTAATTCCGATCTGACAGACTGTGGTCGCTTTGACACAATCGGTTATGTATCGGCATCTAATACCACATTCAAAAGTGGCCCAAATGAGAATGGTAAATGTCAAATTCAATGTGATTTTCGCTGTTCACACTTCCATAAAAAAATCTGATCTGTGTCACATTTGAGGAAAAAATCGGATCTGGGCCACTTTTTACCTGCAGTGTGCACGTAGCCATAGAGAGTTATTCATCTACAACGTCTTACTTTGGTATCTTTAGCTAACTTGCCTGCATTATGCCAAGGAGTCAGATGTATTGTTCCTCGGTGTAACGCCACCGGCTCTGTTAGCTTTCATAATCTGCCGAGAGATGGAATGTATCGATAAATTAGGTAACGTTAATGCAAATCAGTCTATTGCGTGTGAGTTTAGCCCCGTTTGGTCCAGAGAACTGGTAACTTAGCTAGATAGCTAGTTATCGCTATCATTTATGAATGTTAGCTAATAAATGATAACAATTGTCTCTGGACCAAGTGGAGCTGGGCGCTACAACCAGCCATGTTCAATATACTAACGTTACTGTTTGACTGGGTTTTGCTGTGTATTTGAATGTGTTTAATAGTAACGTTACTTTAGGCAGACAAACAAGCTAACTTAGCTAGGTAACGTTAGCTCTACCATTCGGTTACATCCCCGCCGGTCCTCTCCTCGATCGCGAAGACGTCGCTCAACTAATACAGCGACTGCTGCTGCCAGTGACTCGAATGAATACGGCTGTATTTCCCAAGCAACATCTTCACGAGGAAGTCTTCCACCACGAAGAAATCCTTTCAAACTCCTCCACCTCAAAACTCCGTGCAGTACTGCTGTCACTCTTGTCGCTTGTCATTTTGTTGTTTGTTTAGGTGAGGAGAGAGCAGGAAGGGGGCTGAGTTCAGTGGGGGCCTGAGGCAGTTCACCAAGACACACCCTTTCACTCCTTGACTGTATGAATATTCATAATATGACTACGTGGCACCATCGTCATATGACCACACCTACTCACGAGTTCCAGTTCAAATCGAAGCGGTAAAAAAGGCCTTAGAAAAGCCTCTGCAGTATCTCTTTAAGACTGTGGGACAGATTGAATCATAAACACATAGCATAATGTCTATTATCAATATATTGAATTCAATCAAACCCTGGTGCCATAACTCAACAAGACCTATCTCAATATGGGGGTAGGACATAAGTTTCAAGCCAATACAAATAACGAGTAAATTAATCAGTTGTGTTAATTGGTTAATTTGATTACATGAAAATAAACAGGTCAAGGTGAACTCTGCCAAAGTTTTAATCCACCATGGCTTAAAGACACAAAGGTTTGTACTTGGATTTCAATACATGTGCTTTCATATAAACGGTTGTGTTTACTTCAAGTAAGCCATAACAACAACATAACTTTACCTGGACCCATGCAGGTAATGTTGTTGATTTAGAGATGCACAATATTACACAGGTACGAACAGACACCAAAATGCAATGTAAATAATTTAGCTTTGCACATTTTTCCTATTGCAGTAGCTGCCATTGTTTATTTATTTTTATATTTTTATTCACAACAAAGTTTACTTTTCAGAAAGTTTCTTGTGGGTGTCATTGTCCTATTTGTTCAGTATTACACAGAAAGGAACATTAAATTATTTTAATTATTAAAATGTTATGGTCATTGACTTATGACTTTCTTTGCTTTACTGCTATAAATGAGGCGAGCAACTTGTATACACAGAAAAAAAGAAAGCTAATTATTACGTGCTGCCACATGGCATGAAAGAGTGTTTCTGGGGACAGAAGCCAGAACTAATGCGTTAGTCAGAATAAAGTATTATAATACAATATCATTAACCTATTTATGGTTAATTGTACTGTTAGCAGCTGAAATTGCTTTTACTCAGAACAACTTATTTTGACTCAACCAATGTTCCCCCCCTCTTTTTTATTACACAAAAATGATTTCATACATACCATATGCTCAAATAGCTGGGAAAGGACTACATTATTTAATAGCTTTTGAGTATTTTCAAGTATGGTTGTATTCCTCTTCACAAAATTATGAAATTGTTTTTAAAATGATTTGATTATATTGTATTAATGTATTGTACTGTGAAGCTGGAAACAGGTGAACTGGATGGCACTCCTGAGCTGGCTAAGTGTGTCTGATTGAATCTAGCGGCAGGTGGAGATTCTCTCAGTGTCTTCCTCTTATGTAGTGCAGTGCTGACCGTTGTGCTTTTCTCTTTGTGTGTGTGCAGAGCGCCACAGCTGAAGGTCTGCAGCCGGAGAATAAAGCGCCCTCTTAATCCAGCTCTCTTGAAACCGTTCATTTCCTCACCCCGGAGATTTTGCATCAAAGGGAGAAATTATTTAAAAGATACTATACCTTGTATACCATACAATTTATATATATAAAAAAACTTCATATTTATGGAAGCTTATGGGAGTCCATTACCATACTCTTCATTTAAAAAAAAATTAAAAAAAACAATGGACAGTTGAATACTATTGCACAAATCTGTATGTACCATTATCTGTTATTAAACAGCCACTTTTGCAAAAATGTGAGATGTTTGGAAAAAGCCACTAATATAGATTTCCTTCATGTTCCTTCACTCACACACACACACACACACACACACACACACACACACACACACACACACACACACACACACACACACACACACACACACACACACACACACACACACACACACACACACACACACACACACACTTAGTGTGTGGATGTCTCTATCTCTCCGTCTGTCCTGTTGGTTGACAAGGTGATAGTCAAAACGTTATTTGCCCTTTGGGGGTGGAGTGACCCTCTGTCACACAGCTTCAAAGGGAATCACAGGCAGCCAGAATCGCGGTGTGCTTGAATCGTCATGGGTGATCATTACCAGAGGACAACAGCCCAGCTTTTTTTTAAGCGTCTGACAGCCAGCCCATGTATCTACGATGAAAGTGGCTTTATTCTGAAAAAAAAGAAAGTACACTGACAATCAGGGCGACATTGATTTGCGGGCTCTTTCATTTGCGGTGCGGGACGGTCGATAAGCCGGTGCCACGGCGTTATTATTCGCAAAACAGCGGCAACAAAGAGATTTTTTTTCTCGTTTTTTTTTTTTTTAGGAAAGTCCCGCCTCTCGCTTGATGGTTGGAGACTTGGTGCTTCACGTTCCTCTCCAGTAGTCTCACATAACGCCTTTCATCCTCTTTGTGTTTTTGAAGCAAATAAGCTGGAAACCACCCCACCCCCCAAAAAAAAACGGAACGATGATTCCCTCCTGATTGTGATGCAGCACTCAGTGCTTGCTAGGGATACATTACCAGGCCTCAGCCAGGCAAGGCGGGTGAATGTTAGTTTCCTGCGGCCGTATTAAGCTGCAGCTGCATTAAGAGGCACTTCAGAGCGGAGCTGATCTTCCTCTCCTCACCACGATGCCTGAACGCCAGCACCCCAACACCGCAGCACCCCCTCACCCGCTTCTGAAAGCCTCCCCCCTCACCGCTCGCTCTCCCAGGTAATTGCGGTCTGTCACATTCCAGAAGTTCCTCTTAACCAGTCCCTTGTGATGTCATAGTGACACACCGCACCTCCCCCCCAAGGCTGGGGACGGAGGGAGGGAGCTTGGGTCAGTGTGAGGGGGCGAGTACAGACCAATCGTCCGATTTCCCCATCTGTTCCCCTGAGTGCGCTATGAAGTCCTGCTATAAGCAAAACACAGGGCTGCATCGATCAGACAGAGACCATCTGATCTTAGGGCTGGTATACAGTGTAGCGGGTAGAGTAACTGGGTAAACACCATAGGCCCTGATGTGTGATCCATTAGCTACAATCGAAAAGGAGCACAAATATTTGTAAAAGTAAAGCTATTTTTCTAAGTATTATCAGACCAGTGACCATGTAGTAATTGTCAGACCATAAATAAAAAAATAAAGAAATACTAAATTCCTCAATATAACTGAAACGACAATTCTCGAATGAACTCAATTGATAAATTCTTCTGTTAGGAATACTATACAAACGTACTTTATTTGGCCTGAATCTCTGTAAAGCTTTTGTGACAATGCCCTTTGTAAAAGGCGCTATATAAATAAGATTTAACTGAAATTTAATTGAATGGATTAGACTCATGTTCATGGAAGAGCACGAGCCAAATCAGAACTGGACATTTTCATATTATAAATGTTGTTATATTTTGGGGGCTAAAGATCAGCAGCCCTCAGCAGGAGAGGTTGGATACATTCAGTAAAAGTAGCTGTGCCCAAGGATCTGTGCATTCCCACAGTATTTCTGCATTAGATAGATGTCAAAACGGCACGAGTCAGTTTAATGTGGCGAAATAACCACTCTGACTTCTTTATCAAAGTAATGTCATGATGTTGGACAGATTGCTCGATCACACGTCAATACAAATGCATTTTACTCCAGACTGAATGTTCCTCAAAATCTTCAAAATGCACAACACTAACAACCAAACTGTATTTTAGAGAGCAGAGAGAAAGGCCAATGAATGCTCCTTGGAATTGGAATGGAGCATTGGAGGCAGATTGACTCAGGCACAGTTCCATCTCCTGTATGTACGCTTAACAACAGGTATTCATTAATTTACTGTGGTCAGTTCAGGTTATGTCCAGTTATAAGGGCAATAGACAGAGGACATAGATATAAATAAATTACAGGTTACTCTCATCAACGCTATGCCACTCAAAGTTACACGTGCACTGGATAACTTGTAATTAAGTTATACTGTAGACTCAAATGCGCTGACAACCTATAGTGGAGTCATATTGCAATGGATAACCTGTAGGGTCGTCAACCAAAAACAATTGAAGTCGCATATTGTGGTATTGAAAACAGATTTGACTGTGTTCAAATATCGATTGAAACATTTTCATGATTATTGCATTTCCATGAAATGTATAAGATATGAGACTTTCAGGCACTTCCTGTTATGCATGTTACGTGCACAAGGGGGTTAAAGAAAGGCACAAAGGCAGAGGAAGGTAAGGTTACCTGCCGTTTTACATACAGGATTGATGGTCAGTGGCAAAACAGACAGTGGGGCTTGCTAAGCCTTTCTTGCTATAGGGAATGTGAGGCAAAATATTATTGCTTGTAACAAACTAAACCGATATTTAGACTCGTCGTAACATAACAAGATCATGTATTTTAACCTGCCAATTAAAAACTTACTTTATGTTGTCCAAAGCATTCCTGGGAACAAAGTGGGAAAACTGTGATGTATTACTGCAATTCTTTTGGAGAATATATGCCAAAAACACAAGACTTGGTGAGAGGGGAGTGCTGTGTGTGTGTGTTTCTTTTTTTTTAATGGATTATTTTTGTTTTACAAAAACAGCTAGCACATTCGAATGCCCATTTTAAAAAGATATATAAAAAATAGTTTTTGCTTTGAGTAATATTTGAATATCCAATCTAAATCTGACAGCCCTAATGACCTGTGGTGAAGTCAGACTCAAATGCATAGAATAACTTGCAGTGGAGTCATAGACTCTGGTATTCACTAACGAGTCAACACAGTTACAGATTCACTCTACGGTAGATCACAGTAAAGTTCTTTACTAAATATCCAATTACCTGTTCTTGTCATTGTACATACTTGAGTTCAGCAGGCAAGCTAAATTAAATATGCAATGGCAGCTATGCTATGATTTTCCATATTAAAAAGAGCTTGAAAGCATAAAGACAAATCGCCTGTTATATCAACTAAAATATACGTCTTTTAAAAATTCATAGAAAATCCTTGTAAAATTTTAAGAGGTGAAAACATTCACTGGCTCCATTAATTAAGACAACCTTGCCGGCTCATAAATATTAATGAGTCAATTTGTACATTAATTATTCAGAAAAATAAAGAGCAGACACCCTGCTTCAGTGTGTTTACAGCTATCCTCACAGGGCGTGCGTTTCATTTCCTAATCAACAGCCCTCACCAATCTGTACAGCGCTATCAGAGCATATCGCTCCGCTCCATTAACACACAATCAACAAGGAGGGTATCCGCAGCTACAGTGTGCCGCGTGAAATGCTAAGAGGACAATGAAAAGGGCACGTTTCCGGTGTCCTGATAGGAGCCGACTGGGACGGTCCTCTTGACGCGGTGCTGTGGCCGACCTGGGAAAACGCCACGCGGCTTTTTCTCTGAGCGCCATCATAATTTAACACTGGAGGAGCTCCGTGCGCAATTACATCTGCTTCCAGTTTGCCTAATTAACTGCTAAGTCCCACACTTTAGCAGTAGCTGGGAGATAATTCATCACTGAAGGATTCTCGGCAAAGAACTATGACACTGAATATAAGAGCAATCACTGAGAACTGGGATATTTTTCATCCTGGACTGATGGGATGAAATTGAAGAGTAACACGAGATGTTCGGTCCTATACAAAGCTGCACGGTCATACTGTAAATGCACCTTATGGTCGTACTGTCTACACACTGCGTGGTCGTGCCGTGTGCATATACTGCATGGTACCACCAATAAAATACAAATATAAATCTACATGACGACATAACATATTATAAAAAAGGCCTTAAAGTAAAAAAACGGCGGTGAAAACGGCGATATCCGCACACTTCAGTGCAGAAACGGTAGGAGTCGTAAAGCAGATTAAGTGAATGAAAGATGGCGAGGCTCTGCGGCGCTGGATGGCAGATTGAGACATCGGCCCGCTCGTCCCGCCAGTCCACAGCCATCACTCTGGAGGGCCGCGCCGGGGAGAGGAGGCACATCGCCCGCCAAATCCCCGCTCCCCTATTAATGCTCCGATCACACGCGTCTGACAGGCCAGCTCCGTCTTCCAAACAGACCCCGGCGGCTCGGGCGATGCCAGGCGCTTCTTCACGCCGATTGATCCCAGCGGGTTACGGGTGGCACCCGAGACGGGCGCTAACGCGGCGCCACCCCGCGCCTTCGAACGCCGACTGCGCCGCCGCGTAAAACACTGACTCCCCCGTCCTCGCTTCCACCCCCTCTGGAGAGTTTCATTAATCTTGTGGCAAAGAGGTTCTCATCACGCTAAAGCTTTTCATGTCACACATGGCTTATGAAGGAAATATAAATGAATAACTCCCTGTATTAATGACATTACTGAAAAAATAACTTTGAAACAAATACCTTGATAACTCTGGTAACAGTTTCTGTAAATATTTTGTCATCAGAATATTCTGTCATGTAGCCAATTCCTTCAAAACTATTACATAGCATCTGCATAAACGCTACATAAACATTCAAAAATGGTTATGCCAAACTGACAAGACCAACGAATGAAAGCTCAAATTCTAATCTGTGGAAAAGGCATATGTGGACTGTACTAAAGATTGATCATGGAAGCACATCGCCTTGGTAATAAATAAATAAATACATAACTAAATGTAATAATTGTACGTGGCTTGAGCTCACAGGCAGAAAGGTGTGCACAGAAGAAGCGAAGGACAGGCCTACAAGCCTACAAACCTGCTGAAGAGCATTAATCCAGTTTGCATACCCTTCCCATGAGGCAATGGATCACATAACACATGGAACTTGCTGATGTGATTTGTTAGACAGTACGAGGGAAGTGGACAGCGTTACTTGATCGGTTTGCATGCAGTTTTGTTGGACAGTCTAGACACGATCAAAGAACGTGCAAGTTACCTGGAAGCTAGCATTGCCTTAAAAGCTATCAACAAAAAATATACTATTGATGTGTAGCAGCAGGCCATGGGAAGAAGGCTGCTTTTCGCCTAAGGAGTACCTTGTTTCGATAGTCCTTGAAAACTAGGGCCACACGTTCTAGTTTTGAAACTTTTTTTTTTTCCAACCAGGATTTTTAAGGCTTTTTCTAAACATGCCTCCTCTAAGAAGCCTCTCTATTTTAAGCACGTTTAAAATTCAAAATAAACACGTTGGAATTACACTATGGCATTTCTGGAGATGTCTTAGCACTGCGCCGACAGAGAGGGAGACAGCACATGAACGTGTTCCCTTATTTTGTGCAATATTATTGCCCAGCATCCTTTTATAAATCAGGCAACTATCTAATGAGTCCATTCCAGTACACATGTCAAACCACAGAGGACAGGAGCTGCAATCAGAAGCTCAAACAGTCATGTTGCCACCTCTTTTAACAAGAAAGCTGCACGTCCAAGCCCACAGCAAAGATAGGTCTGTTACCTTCACAACTGCCATATCATATATACACAACCTGCTGCATATCCTGAATTTCTTATGAATAGCAAATAATATATTATTAATAATAATAATAATAATAATAATAATACGTCTCTGCATTTGAATGGATCTCTATGGGAATACAGTCAAACAAGCCTCAAACCATCACTCTGATATGTAGTAGATATGGATGGATAACTTTAAGGGTTGTTTCTCCTGACTCATTTTCCTATTGAACTCTATGGAGAAATAAGTCAAGAGAAACAACCCTTCAAGTGATCCAACCATATCTACTGCATATCTGGCAGCAGAGTGATGGTTTGAGGCTCGTTTGATACCTCAGATCCTTGATGACTTGCAGCCATTCAGCCAACCATGGGTTCCATACTATTCCCGTGTAATTTACAGCTTAATCTAGTCCCACCCCCCAATTCCCATAGAGATCCATTCAAATGTAGAGAGATTATAGTATCGCTTGTAAGAGTACCTGAAAATAAGATATCAAGAGTCTTTTGATATCCTTTTATACCCAGTCATGATTGCATCTGTGGAATGTTCCAAACAGGTGTTTTTTGAACTTCCCAGTCTTTTTTTTTGCCCCTGTCCCAACTTTTCTGGAACGTGTGACAGGCATCAAATTCAGAAATTAGTGTATATTTCCAAAAATCTATAAAGTTGATAAGGTAAAACATTAAATATATTTTCTTTATACCGTTTTCAATTAAATATATCTTTTTTGGAATTGGGGTTTGTATAACATAAAATATCATTACCATGTGATTTATTGGTTTGGGTATGAGTACGGCAAGAGTATGGTTTTATTTGGTCAGCTGCATGAAATTGCAAAGACAGGGCCTTTGAAAGGACACTATTTTTAAAATTTTAATTTGGCACGCAACGTGGAGCTGAGCGTGTCCAATTACCACCATCATTTGGAATATCCAATCTAGTATTTATAGTCGCGTTCATCTCCACTGCTGGTTTGAAGAGAGTGAAGAAGCGGTTTTCCTCCAAAACACTGGCCTGCGTCTTTTCACACCACAGACCAGAGCCAAGCTCACAGAGCTGAGCCAGACGAAGATATTTCATATGCGGCTTCGGCATGCAGTGAAAGGACACTTTAATTATGGAGCACAATAAAAACAGAAAAAAACAAACACGCAAACAAACAAAAAAAAACCCTCCAGATGGTGCCTGTTGCTGTTGAAAAGAAAATAAATAAAAAACACAAAAAAACAATGTGACTTGTACATATTGCAAAGACTTTTAGAATAACCGAAGACAATCAAGACATTGCCAAGAAAATATAGAAAATGTACTACCAATACATTCCAGAATATGTATACGTGCAAAAATAAATAAGCATAAATGCAAGGAATCCAGATGTTTGATTCATTTCTGGGATGTGCTACCTCATTCAGTATTGACTTGTAATGGTTTGGGCTCAGCACTCCTCCCTGACTGAGTTTTTTTTTTTTCATGCGGATACTTTTGATCATGTTTGAATGTGAAGAGCCTCGAACATAAAAAGGTAGCCTACTAATGATTATATTTACTGTTCGATCTAAACGTGCTTCCATTTAAAATGGGTGTTATCCTGCTTTAATTAAACTGAAAATATGGTTATTATTACAAGTTTCATACTTTGATGAACTTGCTACATGCTTTCATAACTTCACATTGGCACAATTAAAGTGGGCCCACACCATATGCTTGCTCACACATTCTAATACACTGCTGTTAGTTCCTCACGCAAAGCCCTGAGCAAGAAGCAGAGAGAAAAATAATGAGACTTTTTACAAAAGTGACTAGATTTCCTGGTGGCTGAATCTTTCGTTTACCTCGTCTATTCTCCCTATATTGACAGCTCCATAAAAAAAAAAATGTGTGGTGCCATATTTCTAACGCCATTATATCCATGGATTAACACTATTCATTAAGTTGGCAAGATAATTACAACATTGAAAAAAAAAAAATGAAATACAGTGATTGTCAGCAACATTCCCCCCAAGGATCTTTAATTAATATTTGAGAACTGTTGTCTGTAGAATGGGACACATCGCTCCCTGTGAAAATGGCTGAGGTAAAGGAAATTAAATTGAGTGTGCAGTGAGGATTATCCGTGAGGTAATGAAAGAAATATTGGCCACCATTACACTCTGGGGACAGCCCCAGTGCCTGCACACACTCTGCTGATATGCTGCAGTGGTGTAGGGCAATCGTATATTACAGCAGCCCACAGCGACGCTGCCTTCAGGGAAGTGCTAATTTCACATTGGGAGTGATTTACTCTACCAATATGTAAAAAGCGCTGAATATCGTTTATTTTATGTGTATTATTTTCGGTTTTCCATTTTCAGTTAATTTTGAAGTATGCCACGTAATAAACTGGGCACAATTTTCAACACTTGACATTTTTATTCTGGGAATTTGCTGTGTGAAAAACATACGAGCTGAACTTATTTTTCTTTTCTTTTTTAACCAAAACAAACACAAACTATGCCACTATTCATATAAAAATGTCTGAACCGCTGTTGTGTAATGTTTTCTCTTTCTATGACACCGACTTCTACATTTATACCATTATGTTTCTCAACGGAAGACAGAGTTTGTGAAAATAAACCAAAACACACTTCCTCAAACTAAAAAAAAGACATATTAACCAGGTACAGCGTTGAACACCATTGTCCCCTTCTATGGTGAATGTGTAAAAGCAACCACAGAAATACACTGTCTGCCTAGTGAGAGAATACAATGGACTACAATGTGTGGACTACCGTTAATGCATGTGTATGTTGAATGCCAATGTGACCTCTTTATCCCCTTTATTCTAAAGGAAGGGAGGCTTACAGGTTAATAAAACAGGAGCTCAGCCAGGCCAGGCATCCACTAAACGTGCAGACGGTGCACTTTCACATTTATTTTTTTATTTTTGTTACTTTGCAGAGATAGAATTCCCCAGTATTCTTGCAGCGCAAACATCCGATCAGTGTAAGACTGTAACCAGAACCTGCCCTGCCTGTCCGAATTAGCATATTTCTAACTAATTAAAAACTCGCTGTCAAATCAAATGTGCCGCATGACAGTACAGGTAACGAGGGTTCTATCATTAACCCGTCCGTTACTCTGAGCATTACTGCAGGCGGCAATGTGCAGGGTATATATTGCGTATGCTGTATATTCTGATGCCCCAGCAGTGGGAAAAGCACCTTGCAGATGGAGCTTGTTGATGTGCTGGCTCACGGCTTATCACTGGCAGGCTGTTTGAGACTGCAGCATCCCGCCAGGTTCAGCAGCAGGCCAGACGGTGAGCAGCCGAGCACACGAACCTCGCTCTCTCCATATGTGGAGCTGCGTTTGCTTCCTCTCTGCGTTCCTTCTGTCTGAGCGTCCAACGGAAACCGCGAACCCATCTCTGAGCGGTGAGGGGATGCAGTGCTTATGCAGCGCTTAGTCGCTTTAATGTCATCAGTGAGCAACGACTCAAGCTGAGGCTGAAAAATCCTAAATCTGTCATCTTGATTTTAGCCAGATGCAGAGTGATACGTTCCATTTGATGCTCACAATATATTTAAAAAAAACAAAAAAAACAAAAAAAACAAACAAATAAAAAAGTCAATTTACAGCGTGGTGAACGTATGATCCTGGGGGAGGCCTGATTTGTGCTGGTCTCGAAGGGGATGGCTAGTCGCACGTAAAACGGCAAATAAATATTGGACGTGTCTGTTGCACAAATGCGCCCCGACTCGCCGTGCTAAACGCCTTCTTGGTGAGAGAGCTTCCGTTCGCAGGTTTTCTGTCGTCGGGAGCGATGGCCTGTCACGGCAGCCGGACTAGCCTCACGCGTCGCAAGGGAAGCGGCCTTCGGTGGACTGATCGCCGATGGCGACACACGGCTGTGCCGCCATAACCGTAAAACACCACGGCGCAACGCATCCATTATCTGCCCATGCACAGATTGTCCTACACTGTTGACCTTACTGTGATAGATGCGCAGAACACAGAGGGAAAACAGCCTCTCCCCCTGCAGTCATTAAATTCATTAAACCGCCTCGCGGTTAGGCTGCGTGTGGGAACGGTGGCGTCACCTACAGGACATGAACCGAGCCGGTTTGGGAGAAGTAGGTACGGTACACAAACCGTGACGGGACTCGCCCTCACACCCAGATATTTATGGAATAGCCCATTAGCTCCCTCTCTCAGCGCTGTCACTGATATCACACCCCCCAGGAGTGGGAGGGGGTGTACTGGATGCACCAGGATCTGCGCTGCGTATTTTTGGGCCAGCCCGGGACGGAGGCTGTCTGTGCCTTCAAGGGCAGCGAACGTTGTATGCAGGAAGTCGTGCACAAACCAACAGATTTGCACCTCGAATTACCGGATTTCTTCTCCCAACACCAGTATCGATAAATCAACTACACTTTAAGGTCAAGTGAAATCCCAGGAGACATCCTGGCCCTTAGAGCCTGGTGTCCACATTTCTTTTTAACACGAGACAGGCGATGTATAAAAGTGCTCTAACCGAAAGACAGCAGCAAGTGATAAGTTTGATTGATAATACAGACACTGCCAATGTACAGCAGATGTCTCAACGAAGCACAAATTAATTGTATTGCATAGAGCGGTTTTGCATTATGAAATCCTGCTTTGCCACAGGCTACACAAAGAAATCTGCAAATGTGACAAAATGACTTTTCTGCATCTTGTTTTGAGGAAGAATAAGAATCAAAATGAGTCAAGGTTAATGCAGTGTGACCCTTCCCCCATTTAATGTGCTTTTCTTTTATCTTCTTCTGTGGTAATAAGTCTGCCGTTGAGCTTCCCTGGCGGGGAGGTGAATCAGGAAGTGCAGGCGGCAGCTCCTCGTAAACAAAGCACACCTAATTAATGCACAACTGTCACAGCAGAGAAAGAAAAACTTTGCAATCTATGGAATGAAAATAGTCGCTCTCTTCAAAGGTTACCGCTTCGCTATAGCAATGGGAAGCCTATCCATTACGCTCACGTCTGGCACGGCAGAAGATCCGCAGTCTTTAGCTTCACGCTGAGCTTCTCGGCACGATGAGCACAAACCAGCAGCACGCTTTGTGGGAAATGGACACGTGACCTAAATGATGGGAAATATTGTCACAGTGATTGCTGTCTGTGAAATAACACTGCTGTCTGAAAGCTCTTCGGCTTCACAGTCTACTCATCGCAAAACAGATACAAAATGCTGCTCAATACCGCCCAAGGACTTTAAAGGGATAAAATTGTGCTTTTTTTTGGTAAAAAAAACAAAACATACTGACCGTGGATGTGATTGACACTATCTTAACACTATGGCACTGACCGCTAAGCCTCTGAGTTCCTGCATGCTATGTTTATTATGTTTATACATGAGCACACACGCAGATAGCCCTGCTTTCTTAGAGACATACTGCCCACCTCAGCCTTCCCTATCACCAGGAATAGTGGAACCTTTCTTTGGACGGGCTTTGCTGTCAGAATGCACACGTGCGCTGTGCTGTGCCGTGCCGTGCCGCGTTGCAAATCTGTAATGTCCCACGTTTTTGCATGTGCCATTTGTTATCTGAATACTTGAGTGTAACTCTGGCAATTAAATTTCCCAGTGTGGGATCAATAAAGATCAATAAAGATCAATCAACATCAGAGAGATTGTCGTGCGCAGGTCTGTTGTGTGCTGCTTGCCGAGAATAAACCGCTGCTATTGCTACAAGTAAGTAAACTTTTAAGAGTTTATGGTCTGCGGTTCCATCTCACACATCCCATCAAACTAGCACTTTGCAGCTCCCCCATGGGTCTCCATAGCGTGGGACTACCCAACAAACAGGGCACGCCGATAAAAACGTACGCTCTCTCCCATGAGGGCTGGAGAAAGAGCGAGTCAATATCTAGCGTGCCAAATGGATGTGCCTCACCAGTAGGGGGCGATGCCGGGGGGTTAATGGCTCACAGCAGGCAGATTTAACCCCGACAGGTTGGATCAATTTAAATCGATCGGCACGGGACAAACTCGTAAACACCCCCCCGCTGTTGGACCCGAAGACAGGCTGCCGTCAAACGCTCCCCCCCTCCCCTCCCACCTTGTTCCCGCACAAAATAACCTTTAACAACAGGCCACAATAAAAATTGAATTAGCACGCGTTCTTGCATCATTAGCCGGCTATCGATTTGCTGGCCTCCTGACAGCACCTGCAGTCAGATCTGTAAAGAGCGTGTGGCGTGGAGAGGCCCTTCGGCTCAGGCTCAGGCTCATCACGTTCTGTTCATGGAGTGGCATGGAAACACGTCTTGTTCCTGTTATCAACTGCCGAATTCCATTTCACGAAACAAATAATTCACTGAATTATGGTAATAAGCTCTGTGAGCGCTGGTGCAGGGTCCATGCCTTGACTCCTGTAAGAGGCTGTGTGGCATTCTGGGTTTCTCAGGAGCTGGTCTCTGCGCCTATTAACCCCTTCAGTGCCCGTTCACAGAAAGCCTGTTTGCAGTTTGCAGTTTGCTGGGGGGCGGGGGGCTGTGCATGATTGAGGACGGTGGGGATCTGGGCGTGGCAGGTTCTCTATAACAGAGACATATCTCCTTAGAGCATAAAAATATACCTCACTACAGAACAGACACATGCCTCCTTAGCGCATAAAAATATACCTCACTACAGAACAGAGACACGCCTCCTTAGAGCATGAAAATATACTTCACTACAGAACAGACACATGCCTCCTTAGCGCATAAAAATATACCTCACTACAGAACAGAGACACGCCTCCTTAGAGCATGAAAATATACCTCACTACAGAACAGAGACATGCCTCCTTAGAGCATAAAAATATACCTCACTACAGAACAGAGAAATGCCTCCTTAGAGCATAAAAATATACTTCACTACAGAACAGATACATGCCTCCTTAGCGCATAAAAATATACCTCACTACAGAACAGAGCCACGCCTCCTTAGAGCATAACAATATACCTCACTACAGAACAGAGACATGCCTCCTTAGAGCATAAAAATATACCTCACTACAGAACAGAGACACGCCTCCTTAGAGCATAAAAATATACCTCACTACAGAACAGACATGCCTCCTTAGAGCATAAAAATATACCTCACTACAGAACAGAGACATGCCTCCTTAGAGCATAAAAATATACCTCACTACAGAACAGAGACATGTCTCCTTAGAGCATAAAAATATACCTCACTACAGAACAGAGACATGCCTCCTTAGAGCATAAAAATATACCTCACTACAGAACAGATACATGCCTCCTTAGAGCATAAAAATATACCTCACTACAGAACAGATACATGCCTCCTTAGAGCATAAAAATATACCTCACTACAGAACAGAGACATGCCTCCTTAGAGCATAAAAATATACCTCACTACAGAACAGAGACACGTCTCCTTAGAGCATAAAAATATACCTCACTACAGAACAGAGACATGCCTCCTTAGAGCATAAAAATATACCTCACTACAGAACAGAGACATGCCTCCTTAGAGCATAAAAATATACCTCACTACAGAACAGAGACACGTCTCCTTAGAGCATAAAAATATACCTCACTACAGAACAGAGACATGCCTCCTTAGAGCATAAAAATATACCTCACTACAGAACAGAGACACGCCTCCTTAGAGCATAAAAATATACCTCACTACAGAACAGAGACATGCCTCCTTAGAGCATAAAAATATACCTCACTACAGAACAGAGACATGCCTCCTTAGAGCATAAAAATATACCTCACTACAGAACAGAGACACGCCTCCTTAGAGCATGAAAATATACCTCACTACAGAACAGAGACACGCCTCCTTAGAGCATGAAAATATACCTCACTACAGAACAGAGACATGCCTCCTTAGAGCATAAAAATATACCTCACTACAGAACAGAGACACGCCTCCTTAGAGCATGAAAATATACCTCACTACAGAACAGAGACATGCCTCCTTAGAGCATAAAAATATACCTCACTACAGAACAGAGACATGCCTCCTTAGAGCATAAAAATATACCTCACTACAGAACAGAGACATGCCTCCTTAGAGCATAAAAATATACCTCACTACAGAACAGAGACATGCCTCCTTAGAGCATAAAAATATACCTCACTACAGAACAGAGACACGCCTCCTTAGAGCATGAAAATATACCTCACTACAGAACAGAGACACGCCTCCTTAGAGCATGAAAATATACCTCACTACAGAACAGAGACATGCCTCCTTAGAGCATAAAAATATACCTCACTACAGAACAGAGACACGCCTCCTTAGAGCATGAAAATATACCTCACTACAGAACAGAGACATGCCTCCTTAGAGCATAAAAATATACCTCACTACAGAACAGAGACATGCCTCCTTAGAGCATAAAAATATACCTCACTACAGAACAGAGACACGTCTCCTTAGAGCATAAAAATATACCTCACTACAGAACAGAGACATGCCTCCTTAGAGCATAAAAATATACCTCACTACAGAACAGAGACATGCCTCCTTAGAGCATAAAAATATACCTCACTACAGAACAGAGACACGTCTCCTTAGAGCATAAAAATATACCTCACTACAGAACAGAGACATGTCTCCATAGAGCATGAAAATATACCTCACTACAGAACAGAGACACGCCTCCTTACAGCATAAAAATATACCTCACTACAGAACAGAGACACGCCTCCTTACAACATAAAAAGATACCTCCCTACAGAACAAAGACATGCCTCCTTACAGAATAAAAATATACCTCACTACAGAACAGAGACACGCCTCCTTAGAGCATAAAGATATACCTCCCTATAGACCAGAGACACGCCTCCTTAGAGCATAAAAATATACCTCACTACAGAACAGAGACATGTCTCCTTAGAGCATAAAGATATAGCTCCCTATAGACCAGAGACACGCCTCCTTAGAGCATAAAGATATAGCTCCCTATAGACCACAGACACGCCTCCTTAGAGCATAAAGATATACCTCCCTATAGACCAGAGACACGCCTCCTTAGAGCATAAAGATATAGCTCCCTATAGACCAGAGACACGCCTCCTTAGAGCATAAAGATATACCTCCCTATAGAGCACAGAAACACCTCCTCAGAGGAAAGATAACTGGGCATGGTGCTGCAGAATGAGGTCAAATGGAGGGTTTTATCAGGAATGAATAAGCCATTGACCCTCTGTAGCACAAGAGGGCATCCTTATATGTTGCCATTTAACAAAAAAAATTGCTTTTCAAGCTGAAATTATGCCCATAATGAACAGTTATTCCATAATCTTGCTGGAGGTCTGACAAGAGGTTATCAAGCCATACCTTAGTTTGAAAAATCATTCATTTGAACTTTTTTTCATCTGCATTTACAAAATTATTATATTTTTCAAAGACTATTTTCTATAAAGCTGCTCTCGGTCCTATTGTGGTTGGGATAGAGACTGATAAAAAACACTTATTTCTTCAAGATGGAAAGTAAAAAAGGGATGATAAGGCTGACACATCAGAGAAAGGAGCACAACATGGGGAAGCAGCGTGTTTTTTTCCTTCTTCATCTTCATGCAGAATGGCTCTAACGCACAAATGAAGTTGTCAAACTTTTTTAATGGTGCATATTGTTATCTAACTAATATTCAGTGGCAATAACTGAGTAACCGGCCATCAAGGCACACGGAGATCTTTCCCAATTAGTCTTTGGCTCCACTGAGGGGTGCGGGCAGTGAGGCGAAAGGCAGTGGGAGGCTAACGCCGCGGACAATGACAAGCCCAGAAGCTATCGCTTAATTCAAAGGCTTCAGCAGCAAACCCAAACAAACACCCCCTCCTTCACAGCAGCCTGTACCCCAACCCCCCTCCACTCCCACAATCACGCCTGACGTCTCTGCAGATAAATCAACCCAACTCTCCAACCTGGCTCCTTCCCATCATGCAGTTGGAGCTGCGGGGGAGCCTTTATTAGCAGCCCCTCGCGCGTGATCTCTGATCACTCTCCCACGACATCGCACCCCATAATTCCTCCGGTAATCATTTTGTCGTATTATTTGTCTCTCGTTACCCAGGAAGAATTAAGGCTAGAAAAGCAAAATTAGAGATTGTTGTGTCTCCCTGCCCCCCTCTCCCACCCAGCTATGCCTCCCCTCCCCCCATTGGCTGGCCAGATCAATACTGTAATAGAAGCGTCCTCTGTTGAACATTTACTGCACTGACGCCACATGCGGGGCGAACAGATTTGACTTCTCGTGTCTCGCGGATGGAAGCGTAAAACTGGCTCTGAACCCCCCCCGGCATTCTGAAGGCTCAGACAGAAAGGGAGGCAGAGGCACACTCTCATAACGCCTTGCTGCTTGTGCTATCACCCTCATCTGCTCCGTGTCACCAGCTGCCAGCTGTTCACTCTCAGAATGGGGGAGAGCAGAGGGCAGAGAGGAGAGGGGAGAGAGGAGAGAGGAGAGAGGAGAGAGGAGAGAGGAGAGAGGAGAGAGGAGAGAGGGAGAGAGGAGAGAGGAGGAGAGGAGAGAGGAGAGAGGAGAGAGGAGAGAGGAGAGAGGAGAGGAGAGAGAGCAGAGAGCATATGTAAAATGTATCATTGAAGTCTTTATGGTGTCCTTTTGTCTCTCGTGATCTAGGCTTCTTCTGCACAAACTAAAGCAAACCCCAATTCCAAAAAAGTTGAGACAGTATGTAAAATGCACATAAAAGCAGAAAGCAGTGATTTGTAAATTCTCTTTTACATATATTTAATTGAAAACAGTACAAAGAAAAGATATTTAATGTTTTAACTTATCAACTTTATTGATTTTTGATGCCTGCAACACAATGCCTTCAAAAACACCTGTTTGGAACATTCCACAGGTAAAAACAAATAAAATTGAATTGAATTGAATTATACAGTATATGCATGCTTACTGTCTGAATTATACAGTATGTGCATGCTTACTGTCTGAATTATACAGTATGTGCATGCTTACTGTCTGAATTATACAGTATGTGCATGCTTACTGTCTGAATTATACAGTATGTGCATGCTTACTGTCTGAATTATACAGTATGTGCATGCTTACTGTCTGAATTATACAGTATGTGCATACTTACTGTCTGAATTATACAGTATGTGCATGCTTACTGTCTGAATTATACAGTATGTGCATGTTTACTGTCTGAATTATACAGTATGTGCATGCTTACTGTCTGAATTATACAGTATATGCATGCTTACTGTCTGAATTATACAGTATGTGCATGCTTACTGTCTGAATTATACAGTATGTGCTTGCTTACTGTCTGAATTATACAGTATGTGCATGCTTACTGTCTGAATTATACAGTATGTGCTTGCTTACTGTCTGAATTATACAGTATGTGCATGCTTACTGTCTGAATTTTACAGTATGTGCATGCTTACTGTCTGAATTATACAGTATGTGCATGCTTACTGTCTGACTGTCTGAATTATACAGTATGTGCATGCTTACTGTCTGAATTATACAGTATGTGCATGCTTACTGTCTGAATTATACAGTATGTGCTTGCTGCATAAAACAGAGGCGGGAAGCGGGTCCCTCCCCCCACCACCCCTGACAGAGCCGCATTTTAAAGTGAAAAATGAGCACTAACTGGCCCTGCAGGCTTGTTTCTCCAAGTTTTTGGCATAACTCAAAATCGACATCCAAACACACTCAACTCTTTCATCCAAAAAATGAAAGCACATGCCTTTGGCCAGTAGTCAATCAATATTGTCCTTATCTTTTACTCACAATTAATTGCAAGCGTTAATTTATTTTTACTGGAAAGTAAAGGGAAAAAGTGGTACACTTGTGCTGTGATTTATTTTAGCCAACAAAGTTTCAGAGCCTTCACCAGGCTGTAAGAGATGACGCCATGTACTCCAACACTCGAGGACAGACACAGCTTTCAATAATCATGTTAATCAATTTACAAACACATTTTGTATATAAATATATACTCTATAATACCTATAATGCAAATCAATAAATTAGACAAAGAGTCTGTACTATACACTATATGTACTATACAAAAATACGGGTACGAGTTTTTTTTACTGGTATTAAATTTTTTTTGTCATTTCATTTTTCAATAAGTAAACTCACGCATAGCAGAGTAATACAATACTTGCATAATTAACATTGGAAAAACCTTTTTAGATAACTCTTTTAAACAAATAAATGAAATAATTTTAACATAAATGGCCTAAGGTCAAATTCAATATTAAGGCCATAATGTCTTTAAATATGCAATCTAAAATGCTTCTCTTTTTAATAAAGCTCTATCAATGTCACCCCCTCTTTTGGATAATGCAGTTTTTTCAATACCCATGGCCATGTGTTTAAAGGATGAGATGGGGTGATGACTGGTATTACAGCATCTGATTGTACTTGTATGCTCTGCAATTCTTACCCAACGGTTGGAGCATTTGTTTGTGAACGGTGAGATTGGTCTGTATGAGGTGTACCATTTTTATATGATGGGCACTATCTTGATGCGAGATATGTGACTGATATATACTTGTATTATATAATGTATATACTGGTCTTGTGTTTTTACGTAACATCTATTGGGGCCAACAGATGGAAATTAGCCTCTGGCTATACTCTGTATTGTTTACATGCCTTGTCTTGTACTAGAATGTTCATTAACTTTCTATGTATGCTTTGCCACATGGACAAGTTACGCACATAGACGACTCGTTTGGTATTACACGAGATTACTCATTTTCCCGGTAAGTGGATGGTTAAACCACCTGCATGCACTTACTGGTGCTGTTGCACTCACTGAAGGCACCACACTTGTAGCTCCCATCAGGGATAGGGCCAAGTAATGGTTGGGAGGAAGGGAAGGGCACAGGTAAGTATTCAGAACCCTGTTTATATATAAAAGATGCTTAATCCCTCCGTCTGCTTGGAGTGTGTGCCAATGATTAAGTGATATTTGTTTAATTCCCCCAAGGATTTTTTAACATGTATATATTTTCTCGACAAACACAGTTTGGCGAGTTTAGCAATCCCCAAAGTCAAGTCAACAAACTCTGAGAAGAAAAACCAAGTCAAAAAAGAAGTCTAAGGTGTGGACAAATATTGACTCATTCCTGGCATTTGACTCGATTTCACAGGTTTTGTGACAAATAGTCAACTGTGGTTTCAGTGATCAGGATAATTTTTTTTAATTATTTTGAACAATCCTTCTCTGATGCATCAACTTGCCAGGAGTGCAAACATTATGCGTTACTACAGGCCTTTAAGAGAGCCTTTGATCTGCAGAATGCACTTATTTAGTATCAGAACTGCAACCGCGACGTAGCAAAGCTTTCGTTAGAATCATAATACTAAACGCTTAACAAATGGTGCGCTGTCCATTTAAAATGTGGCACCATTTCCTGTTCATGGTCTTTTTTCTTCAGTTTGCAGTCGCTGTGATCACTGCATCTCTGCCCCTTACTCAGCCCCGTTATCGCGGAGGTAAATTTACTGCGGCTTGCAGTCTCGTATTAGTATGCTGCTGTGATGCGTGGGAGGGACAACTGGAAATGAGTAGTCCCCTTTTAATTTGTGCACAGGGAAGTTTGTGCTGCTGACAATTAGGGGAAGTGCTAGGGGCGGACACGTTGCTTTACGAGCGCATAAAACAACGCTTTTTTTATCCCAACAATGCTCGGAAAGTTGAGTGGAACAGTGTGAAGGTGGCCCCCGTTTCGCAAACGTCTTATCACTGACCTCTGGAAGCGCTTTGCTATTTACTGCAGTCTGATTCGTTACAACACCGTCCCAATATTCATCATCATTATTAGTATTACTTATTTATTTGCTAATGTCCATGCCAAGCCTGCTCATTATGTTTCATGAAACATATCTAATGCGCAGCATGTTGTCCTTTTATACGCTCACCGTCATGCAGGTACAGAAAAAGGCAGGGCCCCTTTCAACTGTTCCTTACTTCAGAAGTGGATAAAAAGGGCTGCAGTTTTTTTTGTAAATGCAAGGCGGTTTTGCACAGTCTGTGGCAAGCCGATGCTGTCCATGGAGCTGCTGTAAGTGGCATGTCTTTGTGAGGGTCTGTGTGGGGTTTCTTTAAGACATAGCACTGCAGGTGTTGAGCCTCACTTTGATCGATTCTGTGACTCACAGAACCCTCACTCCTCACTAGGCCCCAAAAAAGCAAACAAAAAAAAAAGACACTAAAGTCCGAGACCCTTTGAAAAAATTAAAAATAAAAAACTGCCCAGACTTGAGAGCTAATGAAGCAGCCTTAAAGACGTGCATTATGCTAATGAAGCAGCCTTAAAGACGTGCATTATACAGGGCCAGGGTTTAAGCTGATGAGTGAGGGGTGCACTTAAAGACCCTTACAAGTTTGGCAGGGGTGACACGGCTGTGCTCTCGCTAAAAAGAGAGGGATGTTCATTTGCAGATGCTTCAAAAGCCATATGGTAGGTCTCCTAGGTGTCTGTGGAGGGGTCACTGCGGAGGAGGGAGCGCGGACCCCCCCCGTCAGGCGAACACCCAGAAGGTGAAAAGTACACCTGTACCAAACCGGAATACTGCAACCTGTTTGCTGTAGAACAGGACTTGCGCTATGCTCTGGCAGCAGGGTCCATAAGTATACGTGCTGTACACAGCTAGAGGGATATTCTAAGAAAATAAGTGATTATAATGAATACAATTGTTTTGATTCACCCATTTTTCTTATTTCTACTAATAAGGCAGTCTACTCTCTTACGCTTTAAAGTCAGTTTCCTTAATAAACAATTTGCCAGGTAATAAAGGAAGCTCAACTTGTCACTAGTCACATACACAAAAAAGGTTCAGAACAGAAATGTAATCAGTTGATAAGTAGAGTATATCTGAGACTTCTGTTGAAGAGTTATTTAAAACCATTATCCATATGAATTATTCAACGGAAGATAAATATTCAGTGCTCTCCAAAATTATTCACAAGCTTGATAGATGAGAAAAGACGTAAATAGCAAATAAAATTCAAATTCTATATCCTTCAAGAGCTAAATGTAAATTTATCAGTAATTCTCAATTAAATTCAGAATTAATCCCAGCCCTGCCATGCACATGCAGATGGTTTTGGGGGTAACTTGGAGATCTGAAAAATTTTTGGGGACACCGAATCTCCAAATATACCATCAGACACCACCTCCATGCCAATACGCTTTTTGAAAAGGTTTCCGGAAAAAAAAAAAAAAAAGAAGCTTCTATTGAGAGTAATCGACAAAAATAAACATTGGGAGTTTGCTAAACAGCATTGTAACTTGGATAGGAACGGGGTGTTATGGGAGATTGAACCAAGATTCAGCTTTCAGGCCATGCACACCAGCGGTGGGGTTTGGCATGGAAGAGGTATAGTCTTTAGTTGAAAAGAGCATCTAACCTACAGTAAAATATGGTGCATCTTGGATGTTATGGGCTGTTATGGGCATCTACTGATCTTGCGGCTCTTGTTAAGCTCAACGCAGGCTTGAACCTCAGTAAATACACAAGACACTTTAGCCAAAAAAACCTGGTTCCTTCTGCCAGGAAGCCAATGCTTGGCCACAAATGGATATTTCAGCTAGGAAATGATCCCAAGCATATCAAAATAAATCAAAAACACTTAACTGCCAACAAAACAAAATCACAATTTTGAAATGGACATCTGTCTCCACACTTGAAGCTGACTGAAGAATCTTGAGAAATAATCACCATAACCCTCCCCCCCCCACCCCCCTCTCCCAAAATATGTTCACATATCTATTAAACGTATCCATTAAAATAAAAAATAAAAAATATTCAGTTATCCTTGCAAAGGGACACAAAGTACTAAAAACAGGGGCGTGTTTGTCACTTGTCTTTTTGGGGAAGTACATTTATAATTTGAGAAAGGTCTTATTTGAATTGGATTATTAGGGTTAGAATAATTAAGTAGATTAATTATTACTTATTCTTAAATATTATATTATATTAAATACAACACGGTCCTCTTGCTATTTGCTGCTGTGCTTCTCTCCTCCTACCTGGTTCTGGGTTCTGGCAATCCGCAGAAATGGGAATCAGATCCTCGTCAGAAGTTAAACAGCCATCTTTACTTTCAGCAATATTCACAACTTATGCAGGACCAGTGATGGAACATTATCCCCTGGTCAGAATAAGCACGCTGAAAACATCTTCAAGAGAACCACACTCTACCTTAAATTGTTTAAAGTGTGGCTCAGAGCAGCAATAAAAAAAATAAAAAAAAGCAGCCATTAACATGAAACGATTAAAATTTGCACTCCAAAAAAGCTCAAAAGCCAAAATGCATCCTCCCACATGTCAGCGTAATACATACTGCTTGAGTTAAGCCGATTTGGTTCAATTGTGTGCGGCTACTTCAGGGGAGTCACTCAAAGTTCACAGCAAATCCCCCCTAAAGAAGCGACGCCTTATACCAAACATTTTTTTTTTTACCTCCTCCTTCTCCTTCTTAAAGTTGACCTACTTCGCTCAGCTCTTCCCCTGCTCTGGGCAGCGCGGATTGGCTTATCTCTGCGGAGTCCCTGCTGCAGCGTGGAGAACGCAATGCTACGCTCGGGCCTCACAGCCACATTTCAAGTCTCTGTGAACCAGTGGCGCCGCTGACTTTCACCCCACGCGGGCGTACCTCACCCCCCAGGTTCGGTTAAGGCGCGGCTGTGGGGCCGCTTCACCGCACAAAGTCACATATGCATACATTCTAAGGCGTAATAATAACTTCTGTTGCAATAGCGCTCAAAAGGGAATCTTAAAATAGCGTGAAACAATGCCATGCTACCTGGAGATCCGGGGTTGGTAATTCTGGTATTCAACAGCTGCAAGCCATTATCATCTCAATCCCATCCTATAATGTCCGAACAATGATTCTAAAAGATATTTTCGATAGAAAAAACAACTATCCCAAAAAAATATGCCAAATGAACCGTTCGTATAAAATGCATTGGTATCAGGCTCTCAGGTCCTGTTAATACACTAAAGGACCTGTGTCATAGAAATCAGAGTTTATCTTGTTTTTGGCATTGATTGTGCAGTGTGGTATGATAATTATGTGCTGGTAAAATATGAACTCTGTACGACCTCACTTTTTTTGGTTGTTGTATAAGAAAAAGAAAGAATCACCAGGCTAAATGATCCGTTCAGAATTGGTCCCAGTTTCTACATCACTACTGGGCTCCAGTGAAAGGCAGCCAATCATTTTGAACTATTTCATTCGATTAAACCCGCCCTCGGTCAGCCTCTTCTCAGAAGAGGGTAATGGCAGCCTTTTTTTCGTGATTTAATATCTATCACCACAGAGTATAATTACGAACAAACGAGGAAGCGGAAATTTCGAATATGACTAGCAAAACTGGCCATGTTAAATGTGCTGTGTCAGGGCATTTTTTATCTTTCCAGCTACAAGTATAATCAGCTACAATAGTAAGAGCTTGGGCCAAGTAGCTGGGTATGCTGTAGGTAATCTATAGATTAGACGTGAAACAAATACGGTGTACCAGTTGCTTTATGAACCCCATGTTTGTCCAGAGCAGGGGGCGTAAGGCAGGAGATAGGAGGCAAGCTCATGTCATTCATGTCAGTTAACCAAATGCAATGTATAGGCAATTACAGAAATGGTTGTATTTTAACAATGACATTGATTTTATTCAATTTAGGCAGTTACAACTGCTTATGTGACTTGGGGAACCGCGTGAGACAAAAATTCATTACCTGCCAATGGTCACAGATAATTCTGAAATCTGTTACGTTTGTTAATCAAGAATCAAATTAAACATTTTGAGAACATTGAGTCTCTACTGGGCCACCAAATGCAGTGAAATTTAACTGTTTATTTAAACACGTTTGCCATCTTGTCTTATTGTACTGCACATAATAAAAGAGCAATAAAAAAAACTGCAATAAAATTTAATTGGTTGAATCACTTTTGTCATTCTGCATGCAAAACCATTGTTGTACACTCGGAAGTATGGGTTGAGCTGTAATTCAATTTGCTGGTCAATAGGCCTCGCTATTTATTCCACCTTTTCATGCAGACAAACGCTAACCTAAAACTAGGTTAAAAAGCGCACAGGATACACGTAACTCAGAATTTGATGCGAGACACCACCTCAGTGAGACTCTGCCCCAAGCATGCATCCATCATATTCCCACTTAAGTCACCCAATTCAGGACACACATGGGGAGGAAAACGTGCTTAACTTGCACGGAAATTCGAGTTAAGTGTGCATATCTCAAACCAGGATTGGTGCATACTCTTAGACAGCAGGCCAGTCAATTCAGGGAAAAGCCAAGATAACAACACCAAGTTGGACTTTGAATATGTAAATTACACTATGATGGGGCAACGCTGTGCACTGCACTTTCCATATCTGTATGTGGGGTGAGGGGGATGGAGAGGTATGGAAGGGGAACAAGCGTATTTTGGGAAGAGACACTTCAACTTCCAACAACAATTCTAACTTCAACATCGGTTGAAGCAGCACCGTACTTCAGGCAACTGTCATGCCATTAATGATGAATCCATAACCCTCTGCTCAAAGATGTTTCAGGACAAAAGACAAAGGAGGAGACTTGTTTAGGAAAATGCTGATGCCTGAATCTGAGTCTCGCTGTTATATTTTTAAGGATATGTTTAGATCCTGCGCATCATATACATGCCATGATGTCTTATCTAGGTCTTATCTTTGCACCTTGATGTCTTATTCAGTCTCAAGCTTTCTGGGCTAAGCAAAAAAAAAAAGAAAAAAAAAGAGAAAGAAGTTAAATTGAAACATTGCATATCTGACAGGATTTTGTAGGTAAAATAAGAAAATATCAAAAGCTGTAGTCCCTTTGTTTTGCTAGCAGAGAAGTCTGTATTTACGCATTCTGCGGTTACATTTGGGAATTTATTTTTTCTTCCGCTTTGATCAGTCTGGCCTTTGAAGTAACACACCAAAAAAAAAAAAAAAAAAGGAAGGAAGCAAAAAGTCATCGCAAGTTCACTTTTCAACTTGATGCAACTGCTCGCAAACTGTAATCTGCATAATTATTCTTCCAGTCAGATTAAAAATAAAACCTGCTGGTCCCCGTGGTGCTAAATTAATGCACTTATCACCTCCACCCACCCACATTCAGGTAATCAAATTATACAGTATACGTTCTAATTTGGCACCAGAATTCCTAAAAGTATATAATGGAGACAAATGCGGGCTGTGGCATGCTTGTGACAGCGGGGCATGTTGTGCGCGCTGAGATCACAGTAAATAGCAACGCTACTGCAGCCTCCATTTACTAAAAACAACACCTGCAGTATGGCTGTGCCTCTCACCTCTGCTACTGCAGGTTTTTATTGTACTTGTATTTTTGGTAAAGCTTTATACCCAGCTCTAAGGATTCACACGCCTAAATTCAAATAAAACAAAGAAAGAAATGTTGTTCTATTTTATTTTGTTCTATTTAATAACAGTTGCAACACAGCATAAAGATGATGTGCACAAATATTAGATATGATATAACTTAGATCGGCTTATACGGTCTATGATAGTTATACCAACAGAGGTTTATTTGAGAGGACAATATATGACTTTTTTTTGCTGTATAAATCTAAACTATTGTACATTCACAAGTCTAAACTTTAACCAGCATGCCACAGCTCTAACCCTGCTCTGCCCTTGTCCCACTAGACATGTTCAGACCACTATGAGGAGTGAAGAGGACAACACCGCCTTAAGGACAACTCCTTTCATATTATTCAACTCCTGAATCAAAATCCAAAGCTGATATAATGTCAACAAAACGGAATACACTCGAACGAAAAGCCACTGAAAGTCTGGAAATATTCGAGGTCACAAACTGGGCTGAAACTGTCCAAATGTCTGCTGCTTCCCCCGTCTTCCTTGAGGACAAAGAGTTCCTCTGGTGCTGAGGGGGTTAAGTAGCGGTTTCGGGGTTGGTCCGACGGGGGTTAGTTTCCACACTGCACCACTGGAAATCACTGACAACTCCGCATCTCCCAATTTGTCAATCCCTCCCCAGGCCAAATTTATATTAATGGCACTTTGACGATGCAAATTATTTTTAGAGGACGAGGAATCAGGTGAGGAGAGTATTCACTGTGGGTTTGTTCCCATACTCATCCCACAAACTGTTCTTTCCATTTAACCCCCAGGTCACAAGATGTATGTCTGTTATACCACAGCCACTCGATTTAATGACAGACAATCTGGTCGGTTTCATTTATGCCAAAACGAGCACAATTCAAAATGCACCATGCTAAACAATCCAATACTCTCATACACAATCCAATACTCTCATACACAATACAATACTCTCACACAATCCAATACTCTCATACACAATACAATACTCTCATACACAATCCATTACACCCATGCACAATACAATACTCTCACCCATACACAATCCAATACTCTCATACACAATACAATACTCTCATACACAATCCATTACACCCATACACAATACAATACTCTCATACACAATACAATACTCTCATACACAATCCATTACACCCATGCACAATACAATACTCTCATACACAATGCAATACTCTCATACAATCCAATACTCTCATACACAATCCATTACACCCATGCACAATACAATACTCTCACCCATACACAATCCAATACTCTCATACACAATCCAATACTCCCATACACAATACAATACTCCCATACACAATACAATACTCTCATACACAATACAATACTCTCATACACAATCCAATACTCTCATACACAATCCATTACACCCATACACAATACAATACTCTCATACACAATACAATACTCTCATACACAATCCATTACACCCATGCACAATACAATACTCTCACCCATACACAATCCAATACTCTCATACACAATCCAATACTCCCATACACAATACAATACTCCCATACACAATACAATACTCTCATACACAATACAATACTCTCATACACAATCCAATACTCTCATACACAATCCAATACACCCATACATAATCCAATACTCTCATACACAATACAATACTCTCACCCATACACAATACAATACTCTCATACACAATACAATACTCTCATACACAATCCAATACTCTCATACACAATACAATACTCTCATACAAAATCCAATACTCTCATACACAATCCAATACTCTCATACACAATACAATACTCTCACCCATACACAATACAATACTCTCATACACAATACAATACTCTCATACACAATACAATACTCTCATACACAATCCAATACTCCCATAAACAATACAATACTCTCATACACAATCCAATACTCTCATACACAATCCAATACTCCCATAAACAATCCAATACTCTCATACACAATACAATACTCTCATACACAATCCAATACTCCCATAAACAATCCAATACTCTCATGCACAATCCAATACTCCCATAAACAATCCAATACTCTCAAACACAATCCAGGACTCTCACGCACAATCCAATACTCTCATACACAACCCATATTAAATCCAATCATACTCTGATCAGAAATGGTGAAAAAAAGAGAGTAAACTACATTATCCATGAAAACTTTCCACAACGATATTCATTTAACAACCAATCAAGATGTTCGCGTTGCCATATCGCTTTCTGAACTACTAAAGCTTTGCCCCGCAAACTCCTGCTGTGAATAAAAAAGCCAACGTTTATTCCTGGGAGACGGGTCTTCACGTTCATGCATATTAAGGATTCTTCACTCTCTCTTTGATGCACCTCCGTTCTGTCCTTGAGACGCCAGGCTGTCCTTGAAAGGCAGCAGGGGCTGTGTGTGTGAAGACGACTCGCGCCTTAGTAAAGTAGAGCTACAGCGCTTCACACGCTGACACCTGCTGATGCGCCGCTGTCATTGTGCAAAGCATCTGAGCAGAACCGAACGGAAACGGAATGGGGACACACGCACGCTATAGACAGGACCTGCATTTCGACCCCAACTATTTTGAGACAAAAACGCTACGTTCTCAGTTGGATTCCTGTCTAATGGAAAACACATTTAGAAATAGTTCTCTTGAGAACCGTGTATAAAATAATATACACCGCGGACCAATTCACATTTTTTCCCCCAGTAATTGCGTTTAACGAATCGGCACAATGCGTGCCAAATGCTCCCAAAAAAGTACGTCTTCCGCACAATACGGGGCACACATGGCCCCCACAATCACGGCTAGTGTCAGAGAGGGGTTCCTCTCGGGAGGAGAGAAGGAAAACTCCCAATTAAGCTACCCCCCACCGCGTCTGCTCGTTAAACTGACGGGAGATTTAGAAATGTCACTGCGTGACGAGAGTGACGGGTTGGGGGGGTGACTGGCGTGAACGGCGGGCTGCTGCTGTCTGTGAGGAAGGCAGCCTCCACTTTCCCTCCATCTCCCTACAGCACCCTTTACATTTCCCTCTGACAGCTTGAGTGATATGTGCATGAGCCAGTCCGGCATCATTCTCCGTAATTCAAAATGTCTGATTGGGGTGGGGGTGGGGGGGGGTGGGGGTGTCCCCTCTGTTTACAACCCTGCCTTCCAATTAAATCCCTGGACATGCTCTGATTTAAAATGACTAAAACAAACAAACAAACAAACCAAAAAAAACTGTTTATTACAAGAAGCTATATATTATTTTGTGCAATTTTGAAATGTGGTTCCCAAAGAATTGGGTTACTGCAACTAGTGCATCTTCAGCCTCAGCTGTTCTAAAAGACCTTGATACCACAGTATTACAAATGGTATCGTGACTATTATTAGTCATAACTGAAACATAATAATACTGAAGAAAAAAAAAGGTCTTATTATTATTATTAGGAAAACAAAAACTATGGAGCTTATAGCATTATGAAAATAGTATGTGGTTGCTACAATAAAAACAGACAATCTAAAATATGGATGAGAGGGAGCCACATTTTAAAATTGCACAAAAATATATAGCTTCTTGTAATAAATACAATTTTTTTTTTGTTTGTCCCACTGACTCGGCTGCCTGCCGTTTCCCTGCGCTGTGTGTCCATCACATAGGTGCTGCGGGCTCCAGTAGCTTGGTTTTTGGGGGTCACACCCTGGGGTCAGGGTGCATGGCAGCCTGGCGGCCAGCCTTTTCAGCCCCCGAACCCCCCCCACCCCCACCCCCACCCCCACCCCACCATACCCCCATTTCACACTCTGAGCCGCAGTCTAGGCAAGAGGCTGGGATTTGACTGGAAGCCTATTAAAGGCATAATTTGTACTTATGTATATGTACATAAGTATATGTACTTTGCGAAATCGGTGCTACCTGGCACCGATATTAGTCATAATATTCAAGCTCACCGTCATGAGTTGCTCCAGTGGTCAGAAACTGACCAACAAAGAATCATTCACTTCCACTGCATGACGAAAAAGGTCTCAAAAGCACACTTTTAGCACATAAACGAATGCAAGCAACGCGGTTTATGCCGATATAGAAAATCACGACATCCAAAACCGAACGTTTGAAACTTTTGAACCAATTTTTGATTGGTTTGATTTTGAAGAACTATTTTCTGAGAACTAGCAACTGTTGCTAGCTTCTTTGCTGTTTGGTTTGTTTACTGACGCACGCTTCAGGATAAGCCAACGACCGGATCTTCTTCCAAACCTTTGTTTGTAAAAAGTGTAAAATATCGTGAACGGAGCTTTTTATCTTTTTAAACACCTGGTTCTGGATGTCGTGATTTTCTATATCGGCATAATCTGCATTGCAAAAGAGTGCTTTTGAGACCTTTTTCGCCATGCAATGGGAGCCATTCTTCGCTGGTCAGTTTCTGACCACCGGAGCAACTCATGAAGGGGAGCTTGAATATTATGACTAATGTCGGTGCCAGGTAGCAATACAACATTATGTTCAAACAAAGTTCAGTATGCCTCTAACTTCATATGTGTATACGTGTCCCGAGACCACAGGATCTCTGGTATGCCTCTGACTCATTCTCTGTGTATTTTTATTGTACTTTTAGGGCTGGGAGTATTCACCCCAGCTGCTTAGAGCCACCCGTGGAGGGCAAAGTCTATGGTCGTTTGGTGTTCCCATCTCTCTTTAAATCACTAACACTCAGGAAAGGAAGCTCAGCTGGCTCAATAAAGGAAATAATTGGCTGAATCAGGAGGTTAAGTGGTTGGCTGGTGCTGCAGACTCCCGGCGCTGTGGTTCTTAAGGACGAGGGATGGCTCGGCATGGCTCCCTCAGTCATGAACCCGAGACAGTTTGTGTGGAGTTCAAATAAAGTGTTACCTACGCGTTCCTTTCCACCAAAGGTGTTATACCATCACAGAGTATAACATTTTACTCACAGATTAATTCCAATTTCAAATACTCCAATGCCCATGACACCTTTTTTGAAAAAAAAAAAAAAAAAAAAATAAAAAAAAAAAGTGGAAGAATGCATTGTTAGCCAAAGCACAGGCTAATGTGAAATGTGCCATTCAGTTTTTACTCTGCCTCGTGGAAAAAAAGGTCCCTGCCGCAACGTAGAAGACACGAGTTAACACCTCACACCCACATCAGCAGTGGCACATTACTGTCAGTGTCCTGCATGACGCAGGCGTAAATGCTCCGCAGAAACAGATGGTCTTGGCCAAGGCCAAATGTGCAGATGAATTCCGGTTAGATTTTTTTTTTTTGAGACCAGCACGCAGACACTTCTGACAAACAGGTTTTAAGAAGAAAATCGACGAATGCGTGGTGAGCAGGGAAACCCGAGAAGGTGTTGCTGGGAAAATTGGAATGCACGGGGGGGGGGGCGCCCACGTCATCCGCTCTGTCAGGCTTCGATTACACCTGCGCTGTAAACATGTGCAGAGAGAGCTGTGCCAAGGCACTGCTTAAGCTCCTCTTCAGAGAGCTCTTCTTTCAATCCAGTCCCCCTCCATCCCCAGTACACCTTCAGCTACAAAACTCCACTCCTTAAGATTTATATTACAGAGAAACATGATCAATTATTGTTCTGCTCGACATGCATTGTAAATGCATTGGACAGAGAGGGCCTGTGGCGTGTGGTTTGTCATTCCTTTTGCAGAGGCACCTTCAAATTCTGAGCACACACACACACACACACACACACACACACACACACACACACACACACACACACACACACACACACACACACACACACACACACACACACACACACACACACACACACACACACACACACACACACGTAGAAGAGGAAACACATTTTTATCTACCTACAATATTCAAACCACACACTGCAAACATGATAAGGAATGATTTTCCAATGCAAAATATGGTTTAATTTTTCATTTTGCCAAGTGGGGAAAAATAAAAAAAATTATTTGCAATAAAAAGACAGTCCTTAGAAGATTTGTGTGCAATGTGAATTTTGGAGGTAGCGAAAAAATGTTTTCTGCCTATTTTCCTTTTCTTTTTTGAATTTTTATCTTGCTGCAACCAGCTCCTCACTTGTAGAGAAGCACTCTTCAACACAAAGCTTTTCCCCTTTACACACACACACACGCACACACGCACACACGCGCACACACACAGAGCAGAGAGCACTTTTCCATGTTATTCTCAGTTTTATCAGGCTTCAGAGATGGGACTGTACGACTGGCCTAAACCACCTAAGACAAAGCTTTTAGATGGATATTTGATAAGGAGAATTCTGTTTGACTTTAGGAAGGAGGCATCTTCTGTAATTGAGATTAGTCAATAAAACATGATGAAGTACATTAACCTTTGCCTTTGCATTTGGCAAAAATCCTCGGCCTGCTCAGAAACATCGCTCCATATCGGAGCTGAAAGATGAGGTGTGGAGATGAGCCCTTTCCTCAGACTGAGGCCGCTCTTCCTGGTGAGCGGTTGAGATAAGAATTTTTTTTTTTGGGGGCGGAGGCCAGATTTCATGCTCATTGTATTCCATTTGTATCGTTCAATTCACAGCAAATTGCAGTTTGAAATAAAGCTATCTGGGTTGTGTACATCACAGTGCATTTACTTTTTAGTCATCACACAAGGGAAATGCATTTCTTCTCTCATTTCCAATGATAATACACACCCACACAAACACACAAAAACTTTTTAATTAATCTGTAAAAAAGCACTGTAATTAAAAGTAACCACAGCTCAAAATTATATATATATAAACCTCAATTCCAAAAAAGTTGGGGCAGTATGCAAAATGCATGTAAAAGCAGAAAGCAGTGATTTGCAAATTCTCCTTTATATATATTTAATTGAAAACAGTGCAAAGATATATAATGTTCTCCCTCATGAACTTTATTGATTTTTGTAAATATAGCTAATTCTGAATTTGATGCCTGCAACACGTTAAAAAAAAGTTGGGACAGGGGCAACATAAGACTGGGAAGGTACTAGAATGTTCAAAAAACACTTGTTTGGAACATTCCACAGGTAAACAGGTGAATAGGTAACAGGTGATGCTCTCATGACTGGGTATAAAAGGAGCATCCACGAAGGATCAGGCGTTTACGAGCAAGGATGGGTCGTGGTTCGCCACTTTGCGAAAAACTGCGTGAGTGAATAGTCCAACAGTTTAAGAACGTTTTTCAATGCACGAATGCATGGAATTTAGGGATTTCACCATCTACAGTCCATAATATTATTAAAAGATTCTGAGAATCTGGAGAAATCTCTGTGCATATAGGGCCGAAAACCAATATTGAATGCCCCGATCCCCCAGACGGCACTGCATAAAAACCTGTTTCTGAATAATTTGGAAAACCGTTGTCAGTAAACACAGTTCATCGCTGCATCTACAAATGCAAGTTAAGACTCTACTACGCAAAGCGTAAGCCATATATCAACATCCAGAAACGCCACCTATCAAATTGTTTTTGTAAATAATGGACGTTGTGTTCTATGGGCCAAAGAGGAAAAGAACCATCCCAATTGTTACCCCTGTGTGTAACAGACAGGAAGGTGTACGCGCGTTGTGCACATGCCTATGTAGACGCACTTATATTGCACTGTTAAAATAGCATAGAAATAACTGCGACATGGTTTTAGTGCAAGCACTTTCTGCTGGCTCAAGATAACAATACCCCAAAAATGATCCTGGCCACACCTCATCTTAAGACCAACCCGCCCAGTTCACTTGCTATGGGCGCAAGATCACTTGGTAGTTAAACAACGTGAGCACTGGGCTCACGTTGTTTCTTTGTACGGTTTTCAATTAAATGTAAAAGAGAATTTACAAATCACTGCTTTCTGCTTTCATGTGCATTTTACATACTGTCCCAACTTTTTTGGAATTGGGGTTTGTAGAAATTACAGCACTTTTTATACATAGCCTCCCATTTGGGGCACCATAATGTTTGGGACATATTAATGTAAATTAAAGTAGCCATGTTTAGTACTTTGTCGCCTATCATTTGCATGCAATGACTGCTTGCAGACTGTGACCCTCAGTATCTTCTCTGGTGATGCTCTGCCAGGCCTGTACTGTATCTTTAACTCCTGCTTGTTTCGGGGGCTAGTTGCCTTAGGTTTTTAGGCTATGTAAGACTCACTCATGTCTTTGTCCCAAACATTATGGAGGGCGCTGTATATGGTATTAGCCTGTAAAGGGCTTATAACTTGTCCTCTCTTGCAAAGTACAAGATATATCCACTGATGAAAAAGATTCTCTGATATTGTTTCAGAGGAAGATTGTATGAAATGGGAGGACATTAATGTAGCCGAGAGTACATCAATGTTCTCACATTTTATGGTCTTAAGTTCTGCAAACCTTTTCAAAAGGTTGCACTTCAGTGGCAGTCCATGACTTCAATATTGGTCCTTAATACTACAAATCTCTGGACATCATTCTGACACTGGTACAGAGGGGCAAGTCGTCGTCTTCAGCCACTTGACAGCCCGGGCAGTTCTTGACAGCTCTCAATTCCTTAAGATCCGTTGTCATGGCAACTGTCTAGCCAGGAGGATGACCGAATAATGGAACCTTCGCGTTTTGTTTGGACAAATTCGGATCACAAATGTCACGCCATCTAATGTAATCCTTTTCAAATGAGACTTGGCCTGTGAGAAACGTAGATAAATTCTAAACTCTAAACTTTAAATCGACGGGGAGCCCTTGTTCCTGTGCGCCTCCGGTTCCTAAGCAGGATGGGGACCAGGAGCGAGGCGGGATTCAGGCTGCTTCCAAAATTGCCCAGGATAAATTTCAGAAAGGGTACAGAGAAACGCTGCCAGTGGTTGGTAAGTTAATTCTATCTAACATTGCAGCAATGATCTTCTCTTTCAGTAAATGGGGCCTTTCCACCTGGACTTAACACCTGGACTTAACACCGTGTTTTGGCACCGACGACATTTTGAGAACATCAGCTGCTGGCATTTTTTCTATCTATCCAAATATCTATCTACGGTATGTATCGAAAGTGCTTGCTTTGTGTAGAGGGGCGTATGGAATAAGGGGATTATGGGATATTATCCAGATGCTGCTGTGTCTCCAGTACAGAAAAGCTGCAAGAGGGATGCCAGTGCCTTTTTAAACCCTGGTGTGAAAAGGAAAGGAGTTTTGCAGCAGTTTCTTAAATGATTCAGCTGTTTTTTACAGAGACAGAATCGCGGTGTTGGCCTATTGGTTCATCCTGAAGGCTCTGCTTTATACGTCGCACTTTACTGGCGAATAAAAACTCCCTTTCAATGTGGGTACTGTGAGTGGGCTGAGAGAATCTACTGAATGTGCCGTGCAGACATTCAATTCAATTCAATTCAATTGTATTTGTATAGTGATTTTTACAGAGAACTGTCACAAAGACGCTGCACAGGGAAACATAAGGAAAATTGAGCAAAAAAATAAAAAAATAAAAAAAATAAAAAAAATAAAATAAAAAAAAGACATGACCTCTACTAAGCCACGAAGCCACTGCTGAGCCATAGAATGAAAAAGCTATCAGCCTCCACAAGACAGATAGTCATAATTAGCTCACATCCAACAAAAAGAACCCTGGCTTATATGTCCCCAGACTTTTATTAGCACGAAACACTTCTACACACCATCAATGCGACCACGTTACATGCAGTGTTAACGTGAGCCTGTCACTGCTCCCTGGGGGCCACCATAATGCAGGTCTGCCCAGAGGTACAAATGTTCCCGATATATAGAAGATTTAACCACATACAAACGGACTGTTTTGACCCTCAGAGGCCACCTTAGTTCATTTCTCAGGTTATACATCGTTGTATAACACTATACTATGGCTACTTCAAAGTGGCTGTTCACCAAATCTGACTGCAAGCCGTTCAACATTATAGGAGAAACAGACTGGTTGGTTTCATTTTATGAAGAGAAATCATACAAAACATATACTGCCCGGCCAAAAAAAAAGTCGCACACTGTAATATTTTGTTGGACCGCCTTTAGCTTTGATTATGGCGCGCATTCGTCATGGCATTGTTTCGACAACCTTATGCAACGTCACAACATTTATTTCCGTCCAGACTTGCATTAATTTTTGGCCGAGATCTTGCATTGACGACAGGAGAGTCGAACCACTCCGTGAAGTCTTCTCCAGTGCATCCCAAAGACTTTCAATGGGGTTAAGGTCAGGACTCTGGTGGCCAATTCATGTGTGAAAATGATTCCTCATGCTCCCTGAACCACTCTTTCACAATTTGAGCCCGATGAATCTTGGCATTGTCGTCCTGGAATATGCCCATTGATGGGATAACCTGGTCATTCAGTACATTCAGGTACTCCGTACTGACTTCATTTTATTGCTGCATAACGTTACTGAGCCTAGACCTGACCAACTGAAGCAACCCCAGATCATACCACTGCCTCCAGAGGCTTGTACAGTGGGCACTATGCATGACGGGTGCAACGGCGACTTTTTTTTTGGCCAGGCAGTGTACTATCTAACATTACAGTAAATTTCATAAGGCTCTTTCAGACGGTGCTATATGTATATTTGTGAAGACAATTCACGAAAAATCATAATTTTGTGGTGCGTTCTACTATCTGGAATTTTCTACTTTCCAGCACCACTGATTCCCAGAGGGTGCCGGACAGTAGCGGTTCTACTGTATTCCAAGAAAAACGGAGGTATTGTTCCAGGGGGCGGGGCGATAGTATCATATGTCACAATGTTTCAAATTACAGTATTGTGATATTTTTAATAGACATCGCCCAGCTCTAGTGAACACATTTGAAACTAGAAATAACCGCCTTGCGGTTGTATGCCTCCGCCAACAAGTCAAGTTGCAGTTTACATCCATGTCTGTCCAGACTCATAAAATAGGCTATATGTAGTGAAGACTTTGAAGGAATTTAATTTAAAAGGTATGAAGTGTAGTTATTGGAGAAATCGAAGTTATCATTGACATGTATGATTCCAGTGAATAATTTCCAGTGAGAAACATGCTGTCTTCACTTAGACTATTTTTACAGAGTACAGAGGACTGATAGAGAAGCCAATTAGCCAGCCAATACAGTTTTGTCATTTTTTTATTTGCAAATTAAATTAGGAAACTGTACAGTCATGTACCTGAACATGTTAAAAGACATACATTTGGCCGCTGAGATCAAGCAGCTGAGAACCAATACTGAACATATATAATTAATGTGATTATTAGATTGTTTTCTCAGCTACAGCGGTAAGCAAAACATTATAATTTCACAGTGAAGTTGAACTTGTGGATATAAAATGTCATCACTTCATAATTTTATCCTATTAGACATTTGTGTGAAATTTTGTCATAATTAGCATAGGAATTCTTGAGCTATGGCCAAAAATGTATTTTTTGAGGTCACAGTGACCTTGACCTTTGACCACCAAAATCTAATCAGTTCATCCTTGAGTCCAAGTAGACATTTGTGTGAAATGTTGTCATAATTAGCGTAGGAATTCTTGAGTTATGGCCAAAAACGTCTTTTGTGAGGTCACAGTGACCTTGACCTTTGACCACTAAAATCTAATCAGTTCATCCTTGAGTCCAAGTGGACATTTAGGCCAAATGTGAATAAATTCCCTCGAGGAGTTCCTGAGATATGGCGTTCACAAGAATGGGACGTACGGACGGACTGACAACCCGAAAACATAATGCTGACGCTGGTGCGGAGGCATAAAAAATTCAGCAATGATGCAAACGTAGTTTTTACGGTTGATTAACTGTCCCTGCCAATCTGCGAATGTGGTGCCAGGTAATAAACAAACCAGAAGAAACCCATCTAGAATGACAGGGCTCATTAAGTTCTCTTTTGACATTTGTTTGCGACCTATCCACACTGCAGTCAAACTATTTAACATTTGGCATAAGAAGGCTATAGCTGAAAAAAGCCATTTTAAATTCCAGAGAAAGATGCAAACATAGCTTGGTGGCTTTGTTGTTTGTTAGTAAAATCTATTTACATTGCTCAGTTGTTTGGCTGCTATTTTCTCTTGATCTGTGACTACACATCTAGTGTTAACACCCTAAGAATGAAATAAATGAGAAAAAAAGTCTAACACTACCTGACCCTCATGATATACTGTATATGCAATAAGCATTGCAGTAATTAAAAGCTTACCATTCTACACTTGTAGCACTTGCTTGAAACCTAATTACACAGCTCTTTAGTATCTGCCATCTCTGATGCATTTTAAAGAGTGGCGTGTAAATGACTTCTGTTAGTTGATTAACAAATGACCAGATGTTAGACTACTGATCATGTGATCACGCTGCAAAACAAGAAATACTTGCGGCCGAAGACAAAATGCCCTAAGACAAAATTTTGCAAAAACAAAAGTGCTTGTTACAAGAAAGCATGAATTGACGCCACCTTTGGGTGGCCTCACCTCTAAGTGCTCCTGGTGTTCTGTCGCTCGATTGTACTGTATGAAATATTCAGCATCCCGAATGACAGAAAACTAAGGCCCCGTCAGAGAGGGGCGTTCACTCCCATTCATACGTTTGCTTTTGGGGTCACATCGGCCCAGACTTCAGCTCAGGACTCAACAATTCTTTGGACAAGCAGCGGTGCTTGAAATGTCAGTGAAGACTCAAGTACGGGAGCAGGTGACAGTATTAATGGTCCAGCGAGTACCCCCGCTTTCACTAAAAAACCCAAATAACAGCAGAAAAAACAACAAAAAAAAAAAATACAGCCTTTTATCATCTAGCCGGGAAAATGAAGGCAGCCATCCAGTTCTGAGATGTCACTGACCAGACAGGAGGGAAATGGTTCTGCCGGTTTAAAACAGACTGCAATGACATGTCGACAATCATGAGAAATAACTAGAAAATGAAACATGCATAGGGCCACACATAAATATTTCTACGGTGTCTTTAATTATGGAACAAAGTGCATAAAATATAAAACAAACACCTGTCCTCACAAAATAGAGGAGCAGCCAGTAAGATGGAGAATTACTCAAAAAGAACATCGACAGGACAACTAAGCTGTGTTGACCATGAAGCCAAGCCTGGTGTGTAGACCATGAAGCCAAGCCTGGTGTGTAGACCATGAAGCCAAGCCTGGTGTGTAGACCATGAAGCCAAGCCTGGTGTGTAGACCATGAAGCCAAGCCTGGTGTGTAGACCATGAAGCCAAGCCTGGTGTGTAGACCATGAAGCCAAGCCTGGTGTGTAGACCATGAAGCCAAGCCTGGGCCTAGAGAGCTTCTGGATGTGTTGTCTTTTTTTTTTCCCCTCAGGTCTTAATTGATGAATTAAAGCCTTGGATTACACAGTGAACTCACTCACATGGTTTCTCTAGTCTGAATTGGTTTTTGATCTTAAGGTGAACAACCAACAGATCCTGCAGTGCTCCAGGACCAGCATCGAGAATCATAAATTATCTAGGTAAGCAATGGAAAGCCTTTTTAAAAAAAAAAAAAAAAAAAAAAATCAAACAGGAAAACAGCTGTTGGTCAGACAGAAACCAGCTGTACACATTTTACATCCCGAAGCTCCGTATGTCATGAGACAATTGCGTGTTATGTAATGTTCACACCTCTGTTCCAGAAGGCACAATCTGACGTGTTTCCTGAATGCAATGTCAAGGATGGTTTTCACACCAGGATAAAACACAGGATTGTAAGGCAAGGATGGTCTTACACCAGGATAAACACAGGACTGTAAGGCAAGGATGGTCTTACACCAGGATAAACACAGGACTGTAAGGCAAGGATGGTCTCATACCAGGATAAACACAGGACTGTAAGGCAAGGATGGTCTTACACCAGGATAAACACAGGACTGTAAGGCAAGGATGGTCTCATACCAGGATAAACACAGGATTGTAAGGCAAGGATGGTCTTACACCAGGATAAACACAGGACTGTAAGGCAAGGATGGTCTTACACCAGGATAAACACAGGATTGTAAGGCAAGGATGGTCTCATACCAGGATAAACACAGGACTGTAAGGCAAGGATGGTCTCACACCAGGATAAACACAGGACTGTAAGGCAAGGATGGTCTTACACCAGGATAAACACAGGACTGTAAGGCAAGGATGGTCTTACACCAGGATAAACACAGGACTGTAAGGCAAGGATGGTCTTACACCAGGATAAACACAGGACTGTAAGGCAAGGATGGTCTTACACCAGGATAAACACAGGACTGTAAGGCAAGGATGGTCTTACACCAGGATAAACACAGGACTGTAAGGCAAGGATGGTCTCATACCAGGATAAACACAGGACTGTAAGGCAAGGATGGTCTTACACCAGGATAAACACAGGACTGTAAGGCAAGGATGGTCTCATACCAGGATAAACACAGGACTGTAAGGCAAGGATGGTCTCATACCAGGATAAACACAGGACTATAAGGCAAGGATGGTCTTACACCAGGATAAACACAGGACTGTAAGGCAAGGATGGTCTCACACCAGGATAAACACAGGACTGTAAGGCAAGGATGGTCTTACACCAGGATAAACACAGGACTATAAGGCAAGGATGGTCTTACACCAGGATAAACACAGGACTGTAAGGCAAGGATGGTCTTACACCAGGATAAACACAGGACTGTAAGGCAAGGCCAGGGAGCGTCTGCAAACTCGACACGTGTCTCCTTCGTCTGCCTCCTACATTACTGTAAAGCAATTTACTTTCAATTATTCTGCTCTAATCACCGCGAAGCTGACAAAACAAGAGGCCTTTGATGTAGTGGCACGTAAGACTTAAACCAGTACAGCACTGGCAAGGACGTTTGTGGGATAATTCATTATTGGGCAAAAAGGCTGCTGAGATTATGTTTTCTGCTTGTTATGCACAGGATGGCTTAATTTAGCAGATATTTTAATTGCAAAGGCCCCGTTCAGTTATTTAAGGGAAACCGAAACAATTCTGCTTTTGCCGTGAATTTAATAAATGGTGGCAATTAGTGATGTAGTCTCCGTACAGTGCTTGGGAAATGAGGCCAGATAAGATTAATCTGGCACAGTCCTCAGCTTCCTCCAGCTTGAAACATGTTCCACGCTTTAAGAGGCACACTGCAATTTAGTCGATTAGCAGCTAGCAGTTCATCAGCCAGAAACACTGTGGAAAGTAACCTACTGTACAATTTACAAGGCAAAACAATACACATCCATTATGTTTACAGTACCTCACAGTTACCCTATTTTTATTTTGCATGTAATGTATGTACATTTGAGGAAGGGCATTGGAGCCTATATTAACCTAATTTAATTAATTTAAATTTGACAAGTTTACAGGCAGGGAATTTGCAGCGATCTGCGCGTGTTATCTGCCTTTGAATTCCAGTGTTGAGTCGCCTGCATTTGAATCACACAAGATTAAAATGTCAATGAACAGTGGAGATAGTGAGAACATCCTGTGAATGTGAATTAGAAACGATTCAACATGTTGGGGGAACTATCTCCCCAGAGATGTTGAGAAGAGAGTTGCCACCTACGTAGGATCTTCCGTAATACCTTGTTTTCTTAGAATCTCTTGACTTGTCCATAATATCTCCTTTTCATAGAATAACTCAACTTGTTAAAGCCGTTCCAGTCAGTGTATTCACACAGTACATCTATTGGATGTCCTTAGAAGACTATAGTCAAAAGATTCTGGGAAGGTCAGGAGCATTGTGTGTACGTTCGCTGGGTTCAGACAGGGAGGGCTGTTTGTCCAATCACACAGTAACCAATTAACCAACTCGGAATAGGTGATGCTATATAGAGACTGGCATACATACATAATGGAAAATTAGGAAAATTGATGCAACAGGAAAAAAAAACAACACCAATCATGCCTTTGTGTTGAATGAATGTCTTTCTCTGTGACTCCAATATAACCGCAATGTTCTGGCTTGTTTCAGAATTGTTCAGAATCACAGCGGTGTTTTCATTTCTGACTAAATCAATTCAAACAGGAGGCATCAGTGGGATTTTCCCTGTGAATAACACCTTTTTCCACACCTGTGGGGATTAGTTAGATCATCACAATCGCCATCACAACTTCCACAAGTTCTCAAATTGCTTTTAGACTCAATGTTTCTCACAAAGATCCTGGAAAGATGGTTTCATCGCGCACACACACCGAAAATGTCCATTGATATTGGAAACAAATGTACACTCTTAATTCCTATAGGTCCAAGTGATGAGCAAGGACCTCCTTGAAAAGTATACGACTGTTCAAAAATAATAAATTAATAAATAAACTTAAAATCTAAACTAAAAAAAAAAAAGTTTCCTTTATATGTCAGTTTATCCTTCTCTATAAATTCGATAACTCTCAGGGTCCTGTATCCGATTAGGCGGTATGGAACCCTGCAGTCTTTAAAAGATTAAAGCGCAGCTTTTGATGTTTCAAGGTTAAAATTGCTCACTGCAATGTCCTGTGCAGGGGGCCTGGGGGGGTTTGGAGCAGGGGTGGTGACCTTTGGATGACCCCCCACCCCGGTTGTGATGGCCCTGGGTCCCAATGGCCTCTCTGTCAGGCTCAGACGATGCCCCGCGGAACTGACAAATCTCTGACTTTTTTTTTTTTTTGAAGAGACGAAGAGTCAATTTCACAGGTAGGAACGTGCCGTCGGAGCTTCTGAAAGTGACACTTGAAGAATTGAGGTGGCGGTCCGTTGTGTGTGGAGTGCGGCGAATGGGGCGGAGCTTATGGTAATTCGGGGGAGGCGGAGCGTATGGTAATTCGGGGGAGGCGGAGCGTATGGTAATTCGGGGGAGGCGGAGCGTATGGTAATTCGGGGGAGGTGGAGCGTATGGTAATTCGGGGGGAGGCCGAGCGGCACATTGATCAATAAAGAGCGGCGTGTTGTTCCTGAAGTGATTCAGCAGCCAAAGGGATATAATCACGCACGATATTTCATGATGAGGCACTCCCAGTAAGGGCAGCCCATACTGCGTTTTAGGCGCAGATACAATCCAGAGGCATATACAGCCACTCAGGACAAATATAAAAAAACAATTTTTTTTTTCATCTTCACATTTTTTTTTTTGAAAGGCAAAACCTAGTTGGTAGTGGTAAACACATCAAAGAAGAAGGGGGGGGGGCGTGACTGTAGATAGCCCAGGGGCGACGGGGGGGCCAAATATGATCAAAATGCTTTAGCGATAGCGAGGCTAATCTTTAGCAGCACGGAGCGACGGGGGGAGATGGAGCTTTCAGACAGACTGTGATCCGGAGGAAAGGAGACGCGTGGAGGAAGGAGACGCGCGGAGGAGCTGTCTGCCTGCAGCCGGGGCCTTCTGAAAGGGCTGAGGAGCTGCTTACCCATTCAGTCTGCGGCCCCATTACAGACGCGCTGCTTGACAGCTGCCAGCCAAGGCGGAGGCTGTGGCCTTAATCTATCGAGTGATTCATTCTGCCGATAGTGCCTCGCGGGTGGGCGGGGGGGGTGGGAGAGGGAGGGTGGGCCATTTTTTTCCCCCCAATGTGGGCCTCTCTCTCCCCTATCACACACATCGCCTAACTCCGGGGGGGATAAAGATCTCGCCCCAAACAGTAAGACCTTGTTAGATCCCACCTGAGTGCGTTTGCATTCGGGCATTATTAACAAAAAGATGGCGGACTGCCGATAGGTCTGAGCCATCACCACGGCGATAATGACGCCGGCCTTCGTGGACGTGCTTGTCTGCCTCTCTACAGATGTTCTGATAGCTTAGATTCATGGTGAGAGAAGCTCCATTGCTTGAACGCTGCAGGCCAATCATCTCTCTTCCTCAAAAAAGGGGGGGGGGGGGGGGAGGAGGACATACATAGCTGTATCTGTATATATGTATTGTTTTACATCATGTCCTAAGGAGAGCTAGCTGCTCTGTAAGCAAACCTGCAGAGTAATACAAGGTACCCACAGCCCTTTCACGCCCCACCCCGTTCCCCTGCTTAAGGGGGCATTAGTGGAGGCAGTTGCCGGAACGACTTCCTGATAACCTGCTCACTGTGTTGCCAGATCCGACCCCCCTCCCTGCGCTCTCTGTTTTGTACCACTAGCCACGCCCACTTCCCCCAGCGCTGGGTTCAGACGCGGGCCAGGCCAGAGGTGGCCCCACTTCACACTCCATAAACGACGAGCATTACCGCCAGACATCGGTGCAGCAGGGCATCTTACACATTCACCCTGCATCGCCAGTGTACAAGAGACCAGCGGATCAGCGGGAGGACTGTGCGCATAGTGCAGAGGGGATTTGAGGTACACTCCAGTATATTTTTAACCTTCAGCAAATTAATCATAAAAAAAAAACCTTGAGATTAACCCACAGCTCAGCCAATGATTGAATTAGAATGCTGCTCGTATATATATATATATTCACAGCAGCAGCAGCACCATTGCATCATCTAGCAAGTATCAAATACACAGATAACACTTTCCCTAAAAACAGTGTGTGTGAGAGAAACAGAAACAAGAAGAGTGAAGGAAAAAGAAAGAAGAAGAGAGAAAGGAAAAGAGAGGTAGAAAGGTAGGAGGGCAGAGAGAAAAAGGTGCTGAAGAGATGGGGAGGGGACAGTGGACAGTGGAGGGAAAAGGAGAGAGGGAGGGAGAGACGGGGGCGACTGACCGAGACAGGTCCCGTCCAGCTCCTCGTAGCCCAGGCTGCAGACGCAGCGGCCCAGGGGCACCAGCCAGTCGCCGTCGGCGCCGCAGTACAGCTTGGGCGTGTCGCGCTCCTCTGCGTTCTTCACGCACGCGCCCCGCACCTCCACCAGCGACGACGAGTCCACCCGCGGGATGGTGTCCGGGAAGGTGGCCAGGTTGCGGAAGGTGAACGGGCACTTCTTGTAGTAGACGCGCACGGACACCAGGGCGATGCAGGCCCCGATGTCCTGGAAGGCCAGGTAGAAGCCCTTCCGCGTGATGGGCCCCACCTCCCTCACCTCCGTGTTGAGCTTGAGGATGCGGTCGCCCAGGTCCATCTGCGTGAAGCTCTCGTCGGCCGCGATGGTGTCGATCTTGGTGTACTGGCCCGGCTTGAACTTGATGGCGTGGGACTCGTCCGTCTCCATGTAGAAGAGGTTGAAGGTCTCCTTGCAGGTGCCCGACACCCAGGGGATGCTGTTGCAGTCGCGCAGGGTGAAGCGCAGCTCCACGTACACCTTCTGGGCCGCCTCGCGCGAGATCCAGTTGGAGCGCAGCCAGTTGTTCTGGTTGGGCTCCATCACGTGGCACACCTGGAAGGTGTGGATGGGACGGTTGTGCTCGTCCATCTCCGTTATGGCATCCCACTGCGGGGGGGGGGGGGGGGGGGGGCAGGAGGGGCGGACATCACTCACTGCACATAACAACCTGTCATTCTCTGCTACAGTATGTATAAATAATTGCTCATGTAGTATGTGAAGTTTAACGTAAACAACACAATGATGTAAGGCATGCATGCAAGACTTAACTGCTAAATAAGTCATATGTGACATAAGAAACTGAGATCAAGCTGAAATAGGCCTTGCCACCGAAAGGTTGCAGGTTCGATTCTCAGGTAGGATACTACCGTTGTATCCTTGAGCAAGGTACTTAACCTGAATCGCTTCAGTATACATGTATATCCAGCTGCATAAATGGATAATTCTAAAATGTTGTGTAAGTCGCTCTGGATAAGAGTGTCTGCTAAATACCTGTAATGCAACGTAATGTAAATAAAGTGTTTATGAAGGCATTAGGAACTGTTTATAAAGCTGCTTATAAGGCTATATTACATACATATATGTACACATATATCAGCTACAATGCCATGTGACATTTTTTGCTGGATTCTGAATCTGCACAACGTTATGGCACATCTTAACACATTTGGGTCGATTTACTAAAGGTTTGTGTGTTCAAAAACACGTGTAAAACTGTTACCGCCTGCAAAAAAACATCCGAGGTGATCAACTAACGAGGTGTGAAGAGGTTTGCGTGTGCTAAAATTGAAAGACACATCAATTTCAAATTTTCGCATGTTAGCCTGGATGAATACGCAAATATGGGCATCCCTACGTTATTTCACAAAAAAGTGGGAGGTGGACATGCAAATAGATTACTTTAGCACGTGAAATGTGATTTACTAAACCCAAAAGGAAGTTTGAGAAATGTATTTGCGGGTGCCTTTTAGTGGAAAGCAGGTATTACATGACACGGAATCGATAAAATGACGGCTGTCATTGTAGCAAGACAGTATGGGTGTGTTTGGAATATCCGAGAATGTTCTGAATGATTGCATAACAACGGGGGCTAATTATTAATTGTGCTGCGGACCACAATCTAACGCTTTCACTTTTACCATTTGATTGAACAAGTAACGTTAGAAGTACATTTTTTAATGGGTAAGTGCTATTGGTTTCTGCGAGCTTCATCATTCTAGCCTCATACGGCAATCAATAAAGGCTAACAATAGACTAGCACTTACTTCTTGTAAGTTTTATCACCACTGCAGTGAAGCAAAACAAGTCAATAAACTACGTTTTCTGTCAGAAATGTATTGTCAAGCTTACGTGCATTCACTGCTGTCTACGTTCTAAAGCTCCGGTTTGCCCAAGAAAATTTGTGGATAGCCTACATAGATGAACAGTAAGAATATATTTTTTTAATCATGAAGCAAATTGTGTTACAGAATACAAGAGTAACTCGTATTTGAATCAAACAAACAGTACAACGTCTATTATAACAAACAGTGAATGACAAACAAATCAAAACTTTATAAAAAATAAAACCCATGATCAAACAAACATTTTTTTTGTGATTTTATGTGACACTTACAGCGTGAGTAGGCTTAGTGCTAATAAGCATAGTTAGGATAATTTCAGTCCTGACAAACATCTGTAACTCCCGGCAGAAACTAAGGGCTTTATTTTCCGGCTTGCGCATGGCGGGTGGCGAGCCAGCGCATAGGCGAAGTGACATTTTCGGCGTGTATTTTCACACACCTGAGCCCGTTTGACTCGGTGTGCGCTGAAGTGGGCGGAGAGACGCTGGTGGAAGTGTGTCAGTCCAGATAGAGCAGCGAACGTGCAAATTTGGGGCTCTATTTTCCGGCCAGTTGCCGGAGTTTTGAAATTTTGTCACGGATGTGCACGCATCTGAGCCCGTTTGGTAATTTGGTGACTCGCCATGTGCTGAAGTGGGAGGGAACCCGCTGTTGGGGGGGTCTGTCCTTTAAAGGGAGCAGCCCAGTTCAATTTTCGTGCAGCGAACTGCAATTCTGGGGTAAGATTAGACCGTGATTCGCGCTTGCACTGCCCGCACGGTGAGACCACGTTTACGGTGCAAATTACACCACAGCGTATGGCAAGTTGCTATTTTCAGGGCTTTCCCGAGCAATGCGTGCAGGAACCTATTAAAAAGCCAATCAACCATTTTGTTGATCATATGCGGTCCAAACTGACTTCCCCCAAAATAAATCCCCCAAGTAGGAAAAATGTATACTTTCCATTTATTGTTCATTGTCTTTTTTCTTTTTTATGTTAGGCTAATCCCTGTATTTATTTATGTTTTTAATTGTTTATGGCTGTAATTATATTACACTGTGGTCCCAGGGGTACTGCATTATTTCTTACACCCGTCTGTAATGAGAAGAATGACAAACTTGGTGCATACATTCAGTCTTATTGCACATATAGCGATAAAAACCTACCTCTCAATTACATTCAATTAAATCAATGCAAAATAGATAGCCTATCGTCTTTCACTGCAGAATCCTAAAGGCGACAAAAGTCACAAATCAATGTGGCGAGGAAAATGGGATGTTGCATGGGGAAAATTGGAAATAGATAAATGATTAAACGCATGCTAGGACCCAGAAAATGGGAAAAGTGAGGAGTTGAAAAGTAAAAAGAGCCAGTAAATGATAAATGGGAGAGGAAAATAAATAATTTTTTAATTTATTTTATCGACTGATGAGGCTAAGGAAATGATTAAAAGCTTTTTCTTTTTCACAATCCAAATAACCTATTAGTGACTTTTGTCACCTTTCCCAGATAGCAAAATTGCTGCGGCCCAAATCCGGCCCACACCGACATGTTCATCCGGCCCACATACCGCGTGGAATGATGGCACTTGGGCGGTCCGCTCCTGTTTGCCAGATCTGGGCCAGTGATGGCACTCGGGCAATCCGCTCCTGTTTGCCAGATCTGGGCCAGTGATGGCACTCGGTTTACACCCAGATTAGTCTTTGTCGACTGTGCCACATCTTTGCCAAAGGTGGCCCACATTTGTTTTGTGATATTTGGGCCATATTCACCATTTACCTCATGGGCCACATCCAGATTACACATTGCCAAGAGTACCGCCTCTTTGCCAAAGGTGGCCCACATTTGATTTGGGATATTTGGGCCATATTTGCTATTTTACATGTGGGCCACTTCAGGCTCACATCCATTTTGTCCGGGCCAGAAGAAGGCCAGCTGTGCCGCATCATTGCCGGAAGTGGCCCACATCCGTATGCTATCTGGGTTAGGATTCCATAGTAGTTGGAAATTGACTCGTTCTGCAAGCGGGAGGTCTCCCGAACACAACCAAATGGGCGTGTTCTACTATCGTCCTTCACTAAACCACGTGATGCGGGATAGCCCGACATGGTCAAAATACGTCCACCCAATACGCCAGGTCGCAATGCACACGGCTCTTAAAAGGACTGAAAAGAGATCATTTCCTTAGCTGCGGTTGAATCCAGCTGAAAAACACCCGCTGATAAATATTCAGCATAACCCAGCACATTTTCATCCTGCACAGCGCAATGTGAGCTGTGCGCTCCTTGTCTCAGGTCCGAAAATAGCGAAATTCAGTAGCCACGCCCAGTGCGCCATGCGTCATTGACTATGATGGCTCACCACTAGTGGTGTAACGGAACGTAGTTGATCCGTGATCCGTACGGATCGCCCCCCACGGTTCGGCACGCATGTGAACCGCGGATTAATTGCAAAATTTAACCATCATAGTGAATTACAGTTTTACTGCCGCTGGTACTTTTAAAAGTATTATACCATGGCTTGGATAAATACTCGATTCTGATTGACTGGAGGGTGGGCATTTATTTTGTTAAACCGCCCGGCAATGAAGTAGCGCTGGCAACATTTTAATCACCGTTCTAAATTAATACGCCGTCTACGTTATCTGCTGCCAGCGCCATTAGAGTCGACTCTTATATGAATGGTATCCATAGCAACACCAACAGCTGATTAATAAAGCCGGCAAATAACGCTAAATCCACTGATTTGAAAAGTTTGTCTTCGCCAAATATCTTAGTTACAACAACTTTAATCTAGCAAAGACGTTTTGTGGTTAGAGGTGCAGTATTTATTCAGTTTGGAAATATGAACGTAACATAGTAGGGCTTTACCTAATGTAAGGTAACGCTGACGTGAGCAACGCTGGTTGCGAATGCGAACAAGTTACTTCACAAAGCACATTAATCTGTATATTAAAAAAAACATTTTATCCAGCGAAATGTCTTAGATATGACACGTTACATCTAACAGTAACAAACTCTGTATCTACAGTAGGCTATTTTTTTCAGATGTTCCCATCTCATGATGCAGATCGTGAAATGCAATTTCCTTAGCCTGGGCTGTTTAAAATAGGCTGCGTGACCAAAGCATTTTTAAAACGCAAGACGGAGAGAGATGGGTAAATTGAGTTGCGGTTTCATGCAATTTTCTTAAATAATCTAACTAATGACAAAAATAACCAAAATTGGTGCCAATTTTATGGTATAAAGTTGAGGAACTATTTGCTTCCATATAGAATCAATTGTTTTCAGAACTACCAACGAGAGGTTTTTGCATAACTACGGACAAAATAGAACTAGTAACGAGAAATAGAATTGAATGTTGTTTTCATTTAAGACCATGGGCAAAAGTTCCTTGCTTTAAGTGTTTTACAGAATAAATGGAAAGCAAAGATATACTTGTCTCCCTTTTTTTTTTTTGCTGATCCGAAAAATGATCCGATCCGTGACTCAAAACCGTGATACGATCCGAACCGTGAGTTTTGTGATCCGTTGCACCCCTACTCACCACACGGCATGAGCTTGCCGGAAAATAGAGCCCTAAGAGACATCCAGTGAAACAGTTTGTAATAAACCGCCAGCTCGTTCAGTGTAACAGTAACCTACACTGTAAAAAAATAAATAAAAATAAATACGGCAAGATTGCTGCCAGTCTTTACACCATTTTCTTACAGTATAACCATTCCAAATATGCAAAATCTCTCATTTAAATATGGCTGTTTGCGGCTGGAGTAATTTACATACACTCGCAAAGTGTGAAATGATAGCGCGTGCAAATACTTTGGCTGCGCCCGCAAAATAACACCCCTTATTTGGGATCTTAGTAAATCGACCCCATTGTGTATATGTTGCATTATGCTTTCTTTATGTAGTTGCATTTTATTTACATTGTGAGTAAATATTCTGACAACATCCTCTCATTCTCTGGTAACATAAATATTTTAACAACACCCCTTGGTTTGTGTTAAAATCTGTCAATTCTGATTCAATCCTTGCTATGCTATGGTAAGACAAAAAATGCTTCTGCAGAATATGTGGACAACACTGGATAGCCTGTCCTTGTCACCATACATGTTCTTAAAACCCTCTCATTATGTGGTTAAATAGACAGACAGAAAGGCATCATGTGTAATTTGTGAACATCCTGCTCTTTGATTAATTAGTCTCACTGAAATAAATGTGTTCCATAACACTGTGCTTAGTATTTAGCAATTAGATTTAACGGGTGGATCGTCCTCTTAGCCACATGACACCTAACCGAACAGCCGTGAACGCTGAAATTTGTGACCTTCGACCTCCTGCTCCAGGGACCCACATAATAAATAGGAGCGGCGGTGTTAATGAGGTAACATCACTCTGTGTCACAGAAATAAAAAAAATAAATAAAAAAAACAAGGTTCTCAGAGCTCGGATGTATACTCTATTAAACACAAAGAGCTGCAATGTGACCCCAAGTGAACCCTAAAATAGAATGAAGTAAATGAACGGAACGGCGCGGCCTGCTGAAGCAAACCGCTCCCTCACCACCGCAAGGCATGCATCCACAGAGCAGTTTAAGTGGGACTTACATGCACATCACAGCTGCGGCTGCCAAGTTATCAGGGAAATTTCTTTTGTGTCCAGCGCACACTCAAAGGGCCTGTTTTCAAGAGTCGCTGCGGTCAAGCTCACACACACACACACACACACACACACACACACACACACACACAAAGGAGGATGTAAATGCAGACTGTACCGTGACACTCTATTCAGCGGCCTTTCATTTTTTCCCTAACTTTAAACCTTTAATTATTTAGGCTGGCAGTGATGCAAAGAAGGGGGTGGCTCTCCTGAATTGGGGGAACTCAACATGTGGAAAATGAGACGACTGGCTTAAATGTCACACTTGCATCCGCATTACCGCTGTGCCAATCAAAACCAGGAAGACTCAATTACAGGAGCCCCAGTTCTAGCCCCTGCTGGGAGGAGGGGTGGGGGGTGGGGGGTGGGGGGGGGGTTGGCCGTGATTCTCACTTTTTCTTTTACCGCCGTCTACGTACCACACAGCACTCTCAATCTGGTGCATTTCCAAAGGCGAGGGGGTAGAGTTGCATAACGGCGGATGGTGTGAATATCTGATGGCCTGTGTTGCATAATTGCACTGGTTTCTAATTACTGTCTAATAGATTTATAGCACCGCAGCTCCAGTTTAGGAGAGGCACAGGATAGTGCTGCTCTCCCTACTTTTCTTTGTGTTGTAATTAATTACTGGGAAACAACAGAAGCTCTTCATTAACTAAAGCTTAGCAGGACTGCAAAGGAGGCTTAGTCATTCTCTGCAATTATTTCATTGATAAGTTGGCTCTTTTAATAAGCAGTCTGGTGGTTTACCGTTGTCACTCCACAAGAGCAAGGAAAACAAAAACTACACATGAGGATTTCTTGGAATCCAATTTCTATTTGCAGTGTTATTTTATTTATCATAGCATGGCATCCCTTTTGAAACACAACAACTGCTCCTTGGTTTCCGGGAAAATATCTTTGGAAGAAACAGAATCAAATAAAGATTTTTATGTGCACGCTGCACTGCAAATCCAGTATTAACATTTAAATTGTAAAACCATTCCATATCTGTTGGTCTAATTGTTTGTGGGTTTCCAACTCCCCCTCCCACCCCCTGGACAGTTCAGTGGAGTGCAGTCCTTTGCGTGCCGTTCATTATTCATGTAAAATAAATCCGATATCACAGCAGAAGAGAGAACCTTTTTTTTACAGTGCAAATCAATTGCGCCTTTCATCTCTTTCTTTGTATCATGGTAATGAGGCAAATTTGGATCTCGACACACGGCTAATTTTGCCAGTACGAGCAGAAAAGCAATCAGGGCTCATTGGACGGGGATTTTGGGCTTTCATTAGACTGGTCAGGTTTGTTTTTAATAATTCAAAACAGCTGCACCTGAGTCATCCCACTGATGATATTTTTCCGGTTCCTGGAAGCTGCACGTGCCGGGGGCTTAAGGAGAAGCACACAGCAAAGAGCGAAGACGCAGGGCTAAGCGTGCAAAATACATCTGCGCCTTACTCCGTAGTTTTACTTTTTACGACGGTGTGCACTGGACATACAGTCAGTTTTGCTAACAAAAAGTCCAAGTGCCAACAGATTTGTGAATATCTGTACTTTCAATTCTCAATACATAATAATGATTGGAACCACAATAAGATGTGTCCATCGATAATGCCGTGTCTTCAGTGTGAAAATGTGTAGCTGGATCAATGCTTTTCTTTTAGTCGTGAGCGCTGTTCTTTGTGTGATGTATTGCTTGTGTGGTTACGTTTCAGCCCGTGTGCCGCGTGTGAAAACAAGCTCTGCTGTGGCAGTGGCCAGCCTTATTGGCAAAGCGCAGGTGCAGGCTTTTGTTCTAGCCCAGCACTAAAACGCCTGATTCAACTAATCAACGAATCATCAGTCTTCGATATAGATTTGATTTGCCGAAACGAGTAGCGGGGCTAGAGGCCGCCCCCGACTCTGCCCTTCTCTAATACGATAGGACACCCCTGCTATGCAGGTAAGTGTGGTGCGACACGGAAACTGCGCGACCAGCTCAAATGAAGGAAACAGCTTAATAAAAAAAGCTGTGTTTCTCCAGACGTGCTGACTTGGCTCGGGGGGTGGCCTGCGGCACTGGCTCTCGCCGGGCCCGGGACGTGAACGGTACTGACAGGCGCAGTGCGGCGGGGGTCCGTGCGAGGCTGCTGGGTAACGGGCCTTTTAAGGGAGACGCCAGGTGCGGCAGGGCCCACGCAGGTACCCCTGCGCTCTACAGATCCAGCACTAAAAGCTTGAATGGAAATAAGAAAATAATAGAAACTAGAGCCATTAGCGCCTTTCACACCATGAAAAAAAATATTGACTTTTAATTAAATACATGAAATATTCTTTTTTTTATTTAGCCAATATTTTCTTTATATTCTATCCATATTTTGACTTGACCATCATATTCGTAGGCCAGCTTCCCTGCTTATGGCTTGGCAGTCAGTGCATCAAAGGATTAAGTTTGAGGCGCAGCAGCTCCAAGCTGACTGCAGGCACCCGACCGGAGGATCTGCTCTCAGGTAGAGTAGTCACAGCACAAGTACAGACAACAAATCTGTTGATGGGCGAAGCAGCACGGCGCTGCTGCAGAATCCCAAGCCGGGAAATGTGGCTGTTAACCGTCTGAATTCAGTTTGTGAGTCTCATTCCAACACTCGGACCTTTGGCTTGGAGCCTGCGGGTGGGGCCTGCAGGTGGGGCCTCTATCCTGCGAGGGGCCCCACAAGGCCTTGCATCCGATGGCAGAGCTGCGAGCCGCTATGGCCAGAGACACGGCGTCGCTCCGGGCCCACATTCCAGCCCTCGAGAAACGTTCACAGTGCGTTCACCGGGAATTGCTCGGGAAAAGGCGAAGGGATTGATTTTGCCGAAATGTGAGGCCCAACTCCGGCACTGTCACCGTGAGTGGCCCAATTATTTACTGTCAGCAGTCAAAGCCGAGAGTAATTCCATTAACACATTCTAAGACGCTTAAAGCAGCTGCTATTCCGAGCGGCGTTTCCACTGAAGTTATCGCCCAGCCCCCCACCACCACAGCCACTTTGCAGCGAGGAGCAGAAATGAAGAATTTTCAGCTTTAAACTCCAGTGCGTTCTAGTAATGGAGGTATTGTACGTAATGGAGGTATTTACTGAAATAATAGTTGAGGAAAGTATTTGAAAATACTTTAAATACATTAAGATGGCTTATTTATTGAAATATTAAATATATATATTATTAATATAATAATAATAAAATAATATTGAAAACTTCAAATAGAAGTAATGATTTTGGTGTGTTTTGCTTGAAAATATTCAAATTCACAGAAAATTCTCAAATACACTTAAATAGTCATGTGTTTGACCAAGGTCTGGAAAGGAATATGCAAACTCCAGAAAGGGGGGCACTGACATATTTACAGGGATACCTGAACTCCTAAATGCAGGGCATGGAATTATTTACAGAATACCTATCGTAATGTAAGGAGTCAAGTTATTTACAGGAATAACAAACTCCGTAATGCGGCGTACTGTGTTATTTACAAGAATGACTGAACTCCACAATGTGAGCTATTCACAAGGCTCGGTGGGAAAGAAAAGCGATGTTGCTGGGGATTGATCTTCTGTCTGATCAAACAACAGAGATCCATAGTCATAATGAACGCTGCCTCCATATTGAACCAATTTATTGACATACACTTCAGAGTCATAAACACCATCCTCAAGCTTATTTAGGAGAGCAGGGTCCAACTATGAGGACCCGCCTCTGACTGCAGTCCTACATACAAATGTGACCCAGATCAGCAGGGTCTGTAACAGAGTAGCAGGCCCTCTATTCTTCTACATCTATTAATCAAAAACTAATTTAAAAGAAAGTTGTTATCAATTACTGTTCTTTGCAATGACAGTAGCTTGGATTCAACATTTTTAAAATTATTTCAAGTTTCAAATAAATGTGTAAAAACACATTAAACACAGTTTTGTGAATTAATTTATATTATTTCTAAACTTGCAATACTGTGTTGTGTTTGTGAAGACACATTGTGAAAGACTGAATCTAGACTACTGTCACTGATATTATTTATTGTTCAGCCCAAATTGAGACATACTGCAGTGCCTCATACATCTCAGATATTGATCTTCAGAAAAAAAAAAACCTGCTAAAATCTTATTGTGAGCTAATAAAGAGATTCAATATGTGACTCCTAGAAACATCACTATCTCAACTGTAATATTGCGATATTTCAGGAGCTGGTCTGTAGAAAGATTCAATTCAACTTCCTAATTCATGTGACATAGTATCATATACAGGGGGTGGACAAAATATTGGAAAATACCAGAAACAGAAAAAACTGCTATATGTTTGCTCCCATTTCTTTTAACTATATTTTCTACACTCTTTTAGGACTGGAATGCCATGTATACATTTTAGTTTATTTCTTGTTTTTTTTATTAGCTTGATAATGAATCATAATTAGCCATTAATCTTATTATCAAATAATACTAATTTGTCAATTAAATGCTGCTTTTGTGTCAGTAATAAGTGAGAACGCTTTAGAGCTAATGTAGGACAAAAACTGAATGCATTTTGGTCCATGACAACCGGAGATGTGCACCTCTACACAACTATGGGGAGTGAACACCTCTGCTCAAAGTGAACTGAACAGCTGAATAAAATAGAAGAGCATTGAATCTGGTCAAGAATCCAACACTTACATGTAATATGAGTCACAAATATGGCCCAATTGTTAATTATTCCTTTTCAGTTAAGTTACTAATCACATTCCACTGTACTACATAGAGATCAGCTCCAGTTGTTGGGGACCAAAATGTTTTCTGATTTCTTCTTATACATTTGTTGAAGTATACTCACTTATTACTGATATAACAGCAACATGTAATTTATGATTTATTAGCATTTCATAAAAATACAATTATGTTGATTGGCACAATTACTAAGACAGACAAGTCATCATATAAAATGTACACGTGGCACAAGATTCACAAAACTGCAAAGATAATCAGGTTAGGAACAGAGGTAGCAAACATGTGGCAGGTGTTTTATGTTTTGTGGAAAACTGTTGTTTCTGATATTTTGTCCACCCCCTGTACAGTACTAATTGCATACAGTATATGGTATGAAATATATATATTTTTTGTATTATTGCACATAAGTACTTATGAAAAGTGTAAACTGAATCAGTATGATAGATATCTTGATTGTACATATAGAATAAATATCCATAAAATAGTGTGAGCATGGGAAAAATATAATAGAATATCAACTGCATTTGAACTTTCTTCATTTGGGTCACACTTGATGGGTAACTGACTACAGCTACAAGTACTTGTTTCACACACACTCACACATACTTCATTTCTATTAAGAAAAAAATGTGAATTATTGCTGGGAAAAATTGTCCGTTATTCTGAAGAAAATTCTGGTATTGTTATTTTACTGGGGCACATTTTGCAATAACAAGGAAATCTAAAATAACAAGGAAAGCCACAAATATTCCCTTTGTATGAGGGTATGAGTCCCAAACAATCATATCAGAACCAACTTACGAATCCTTGATAAACTAGTGGTGGGGCCGTTCGTTAATTCTTTTTGAATGAATCTTTTAGGTGAATGAAATGGACTACATCAACTCCATGTAGCAATTTGTTAATTTTGTTCTTCTTTGGACCCTATTTGTATGTAAATGGTATCAGACAGGTTCCCTTTCTATAATCTTTCTAAAGGGATAAAATATGAAAGAAGATGATGGGTTTGGGCAGGGCAGTGCAGTGCATGTATTAAAAATCTCATTGGCGAGGACTCACTGAATGAAAACTATTTGAATAAATCAGCACGTCCAGTTCTGAACTGCAAGATAAGTGACCTGAACCGACTGGTGGTTCACAAAACAAATCAGTGAATGAAGTGAAAAGAACTGAAGGAACTGGTCGAGTTGTTCCATAAATTTACTTCATATGTTCCTGTTATTATAGTCTTACACACATACGGCATACTTATGGTATACTACAGTATATTTCTTCACGTGTTTAAATCAGGATCTCACCAATGTCTTTTTCTCACACGTGACTCCTTTTGTATTACCTTCCTCCAGTAGCTCTTTTGAAATGAACAAATCAGACTCGTGTGTGATTCAGGCGATTCCTCAGAGGACATAACATACATGACTCAGCAATGAGTCCTTTTTTTCCCCACAGCACGCTGTTCCCAGATAATGTGCCATTTTTTAAGCAAGAAATTTTGTCAATAATATAAGACCAATAAATAGTTAGATACGCGTTGTCTGAGGGACTGTTGAGGGATGGTTCACCTGAACCATGATTAACGACGGTAATCGCCTACTCCCCCAAGCTTTTCCTCAGCACAAAGCCTAATGTCACTAACACATTTCCATTATAATACAATTATTTTTATAATGAAAGCATAAAAAGTCTGATTCATTCATCTATCACGGCTTCCAACCAGCTTACTCGGCCCGTCCCTGTAGTTCCCTATCAACATCCGAAATCTAGAGATGATAAAGAACCGGGAGAGATTTCAGATCTTCCAGCTCTGTTACTAGGTTAAACACACAGCAGCGGACGGGATCAAAGGAGTTACTGTTTGCTGTCTCTTTACTGAAAATAAGCAGCCATTCTTGGGACATGCCAAACAGCTTCGACATCACTGCAGTTTCATGAGAATAGAACAATAGCTATTAGGGGTGTTGTTCGTGTATGATTTAAAGTATTGTAATTGAATACGGATGTTCAAATATTCGACCATGTCTAAATATTTCACGTTTTCTTTTTGGCTAAAGTAAACGCATGCTGTAAACCGTTTCACCTGCTGTACTAGGGTTCTCTGTAATGCTCTGGGTGATGGTACCTGCAGTCAGGTCTGCGCCAGCTACGCTAATTTGCACGTTCCTCCAACTCGATGGTTGTGTAGCCCAGCTGATGTAGTGCAGAGGATGGCAGAATGCGCTACAGAGGATGGTGCATAGGCTACTCGTCTGCACCGTCCACAAATGATGGAGTAGGATTAGTGGTAAGTAGTTAAAGGAATAATGAAAGTAAGTAGTTAAATCAGGAATTTACTCCAATCACCAGACACTAACACTTGAGCACAGGCTCTGTCTCTAGCTCTTTCTCTCCCTCTCTCTCAGTTAAGAAAAGTAATTTCCACTGAGGTTTACAGCTTTACAGCGGATACAACCCGAGGTCAAAAGCAGATAATCTGGGGTTTCATTACAGCTCAGTTCATACCTCTTAAGCCATTTCTTGTTCGTTGTGTACTGCCTATACAGAAATATACTCACAGTTCCACAGATCCTGCTCAGTGTCGGACAGAGATTGAGATGAGAGGTGTAGAGCATGTAAAAAGAAGCTACTACTACACCCTACTCCAGTCTGTCACACCCTACCACACCCTACTCTCCAGACTGCCACACCCTACTACACCCTACTCTCCAGACTGCCACACCCTACTACACCCTACTCTCCAGACTGCCACACCCTACCACACCCTACTCTCCAGACTGCCACACCCTACTACATCCTACTCTCCAGACTGCCACACCCTACTACACCCTACTCTCCAGACTGCCACACCCTACCACACTCTACTCTCCAGACTGCCACACCCTACTACACCCTACTCCAGTCTGTCACACCACACTACACCCTACTCCAGTCTGCCACACTCTACTACACCCTACTCCAGTCTGCCACACCCCACTACACCCTACTCTCCAGACTGCCACACCCTACCACACCCTACTCTCCAGACTGCCACACCCTACTCTCCAGACTGCCACACCCTACTACATCCTACTCTCCAGACTGCCACACCCTACTACACCCTACTCTCCAGACTGCCACACCCTACCACACTCTACTCTCCAGACTGCCACACCCTACTACACCAGGGCTGTCCAATCTTACCCGAAAAGGGCGGTGTGGGTGCAGGCTTTTGTTCTAGCCCAGCACTATGACACCTGATTCTACTTATCAAGGTCTTGATTGAAGAGCATGATTAGTTAATTAGTTGAATCAGGTGTTGTCGTGCTGGGCTAAAACAAAAACCTGCACCCACAACGGCCCTTTCCGGATAAGATTGGACACCCCTGTACTACACCCTACTCTCCAGACTGCCACACCCTACTCTCCAGACTGCCACACCCTACTACACCCTACTCTCCAGACTGCCACACCCTACTACACCCTACTCCAGTCTGCCACACCACACTACACCCTACTCCAGACTGCCACACCCTACCACACCCTACTCCAGGCTGCCACACCCTACCACACTCTACTCCAGACTGCCACACCCTACCACACCCTACTCCAGGCTGCCACACCCTACTACACCCTACTTTCCAGACTGACACACCCTAGTACACCCTACTCTCCAGACTGCCACACCCAGTCACCCCCAGCCTGTGCATGGCACACCCAACAGGAGCACAGTAGGACAAAGTCTACAGAGGGAAGCAGAAAGGAAACTAGGCTGCCAGGACTATGACATGATTATCTCTTCATTTTAACAACCAGAGTTGAAAAGTTGAATCTCAAACTTCAGCACAGATTGTGGGTAGATTTCCACATCAACAACATGTTCCTCCTTGGCTAAATCTCTGCTTTTAATGACAACTTAAGTGCCAGGAGGCAGTGAGCACTAGGGACCCAGAGGAGAATGGTAAACAGGCAAGACCTGCTATACTCAAGTGAACAGCACTCTCTTCCAGGGAAATATCACATCATCTCACATCATTTCCACCCAAACAACAGCATTATCTTAAGGGCTCAAACAATCAGGGAGCAATTAAACATGCTTTTATTCCCAGGTAGAGACACTAAATATTTTCTAACGAAACTCCAGGACAGTATAATGCAAAAATAAATTGAAAGCAGATGATGGTGTTACAATCTTTAGACAGACAGCTCCCGTCGTAGAGATGTGTGAAAACGGCTGTGCTAATTTACTGCAGCATGTCTTCTTAATTTGTCTCTAATACCATCAGGTATTCCTTTTTTTTTATTTGCGCCTGAGTGGCTCCTTTAAAACACATCGTCTCCAGCCTTCCAGTAGCTTACACTTAACAGAATGAAAATGCCATTACTTTGCTGTACTTCACTGCCCCCATGAATACATCCACACATGACTGGATTTGTGTCCACGAGCTCTCCTGAAAGGCAAGCTACACTCCAATCTGTCTCAGCCTGCACCTCCCACATCGCTGTGTGAAAGCTTTAGGCTTTAATAATACAACACACAACAGATGTAATGGGCAGAAGAATTGTCTTTAACCCAGGACGAACACCTTTATTACATACAGTTTGCTGTCTATAATTATTCACACGCTTGTTAAAGAAGAACAAAGAAGACTGTATAAAGTAAACAATACATGTAATGAGCTATATACTGCTCAAAAAAGTTGAAGGTTATATTCTTTTCTACTATAACCATTGTTCAGAAGACAATATTAGTTTGCCAGGTAATATTTATTTTGTCCAAAAAGATGTGCTGGGGGTGGGGGGGGGGGCGGGTTGTTCCTCCATACATAATACTTCAAGATCCTTCAGATCTGTCCATCTGTGGTTGTGGACTGCTCTCTGATTCAAACCAGAAATATTAGATTTGGCAAGTCTGGAGAATGAGATGGCTACAGCAAAACACAATTTAATGGTCAGTTAATTATTTCTTAGCTGATTTTGAGGTATGCTTGGGATCTTCAGATCATTATCTTGCTGAGTGGGATGGCTATTGCAAAACAGCAATTTTTTGGTCAATTAATAATTTCTTGGCTGATTTAGAGTTATGCCCGGGATCATTAGATCAGTATCTTGCTGAAAGGTCCTTTTTTTGGGCAAGTTTGAACCTCCTAGTAGAGGGAACCAGGTTTTTGGACAATGTGTCTTGGCACTTGCTGAACTTCATTGACCTTAACATGACCCCAAGGACCCGTAGACAAAAAATAGCCCCATAACCTCAATGATCCGCCGCCATATTTTACCATAAGTATGATTTCCTTTTCAATAAAACTATTATTCTGATGCCAATAGGGCTGGCAAATGAAAACCTGCCACCTGCCAAATGCGGGGGATTTTTTTAATTGGCGAGTACATTTAGCAAGCCTACCAGCCCCAGTGGGTAGCTTTTAAGAGAGTTCCAGTATATCTGTATCACTAAATACCACTAAAACACAGTGCACTTCCTTTTGTTTTTCTTTGTGAAAGTCGTTGACTGAAGAGATGATGTGATTCTTGTTTATTATCTTCTTTGGGGATGCATTTGGGGAGAGGGTTTTTCACCTGCATTGGTGAACTGTGACCTTGTGAAGACTTTGAGGAGGGTTTGCAGTGGCTGTATACTTGAGAACGGAGAGCAGCTGGTCAGCCTTTAACTAACCACAGAGGCTGGCAGCAGAGCATGACTGTAGACTGTGCGTCTCTTTGGATGGTTAAAAGCAAACACAGCACCCCAAGGGCTGATGGGACTGGGTCTTTGGTTGTGCTGCAATCTCAGCTACTGTACCCCAGAATTCCCATATCCTCATATTTACCTGACAAAGATGTTCATTATTTAATTATCATTTAAGGAAATGAAACCAATAAAACGCGTGCATTAATTCATTCTCATTTTCGCATTCATTCTTGTCACAGGCTGTAACAAATTCAATTTCACATGAATTATTCTTGATTACTCTACATTCTGAGTTATTAGGTTTGCATCAACACCTTAAATTAAATAATAATATATATATATATATATATATATATATACACTACTCACAAAAAGTTAGGGATATTTGGCTTTCGGGTGAAATTTATGGAAAATGTAAGTTCACGCTACAGTGATATTATACGTATCATGAAAGTAGGGCATTTAAGTAGAAGCATGCAATGGTGATTTCCTCATCTCAAACAATTTATTGAAACAAAAGCCAACAACAGTGGTGGGTATACCACAACAAAAATGTCAATGTCTCAATAACTTGTCATGTGCCCTTGAGCATCAATTACAGCTTGACAACGACGTCTCATGCTGTTCACAAGTCGACTTATTGTCTGCTGAGGCATGGCATCCCACTCTTCTTGAAGGGTGGCCCTCAGGTCATTGAGGTTCTGGGGTACAGAGTTACGAGCCACTACACGGTGAGTCAGCTGATCCCATAGGTTTTCTATGGGATTCAGGTCTGGAGAAAGTGCAGGCCACTCCATTTGAGGTACCCCAGTCTCCAGCAGCCTTTCCCTAATGATGCGACCTCGATGAGCTGGAGCATTGTCGTCCATGAAGATGAAATTAGGCCTGTGTTGTTCATGCAGGGGCACATTGACTGGATTAATGATGTTATTCATGTAGTATGGGCTTGTCACTGTACCATTCACAAAGTGTAGGGCAGTTCTGTATTGACTAGACACACCTACCCACACTGTAACACCGCCACCACCAAAGGGTTGTCTGGTGACAACAGTGGCTGATGCATAGCGCTCTCCTTGACGTCTCCAACATCGTTGGCGGCCATCATTTCTGCTCAACGTGAATCGACTTTCATCAGAGAACAGCACTGAGGCCCACTGGTCCCTCGTCCAGCGTAAATGCTCCCTGGCCCATGCAAGACGATGACGCCTGTGCCTGGTGGTGTGGTCAGGTACCCTTGCAGGTCGTCTAGCACGCAGACCACGCTGATGTAAACAGTTTCGAATGGTCTGACGTGACACTTGGGTGCCTCTCACCTCCCTTAAATGTGCCTGGAGTTGAGTGGCATTCATCATCCGGTTCCGCAGGGCACTGTTCACAATGAAGCGGTCATCAGTGTGGGATGTGGCCAAAGGACGTCCACTTCTATGCCTTTCTGTGACTCTTCCAGTCTCTCTGTATCTCTGTTGCAACCTGCTGATGACACTCTGTGACACTCTAAGCTCAGTGGCCACTTCCCTCTGAGAACATCCTGTTTGAAGCCTCGCAATGGCGAGGTACTGTTGATCAATTGTTAGGTGTCGTCTTGGTCTCATGATGTCAAAATGTGAACAGCATGATGAAGAGGACTGTTTAAATACCAATTCTAATTGAACCAGGAAATTTATTGGTCGATTCATGGATCAAACACATGTTGTGAATTTTGCCGTTCAGCTCCTTGTTAGAGAACAGCAAGTTGTGCAAAAAGTACTGAAACATTGAATAGTTGGACATGTGCATTCAAAAGTTTAGAGAAGGTCAAATTAATTTCACCTGTAAAGGTTATAGTGCATTTTAGGTTCATCCTGAAATTTCACCCGAAAGCCGAATATCCCTAACTTTTTGTGAGTAGTGTATATATACACACACACACACACACACACACACACACACACACACACACACACACACACACACACACACACACACACACACACACACACACACACACACACACACACACACACACACACACACACACACACACACACACATATACAGTGGGGTCCAAAAGTCTGAGGACACTTCAGATATCTTTTTGTTTTCATCATTCATCAAAATAGTTTTTACTGCATTCATATGTCCGAAGTAAGATTACATGAAGTCAAAATGTTTTGCAAATATTAAGAGTGGCCAGGCTTCCGCAGCACTCTCTCCAGCCCCTCCAGCTCAGAACGCCGCAGCCCGCCTGGTTTTCAACATCCCCAAATTTTCCCAGGTCACCCCCCCTCCTGCGTTCCCTCCACTGGCTCCCGGTGGCGGCTGCATTTAAAATATTAGCCTGTATTATTCTAAATCTAAATATTACACAAATAAGGCTTTTAGTTACTACATACAAACTCCATTTTAATAAAAAATGTCTAGCCTCTGCACAAGGTAGGAAAGCATATTTTCTAATCTGCACTTCAAATCAAAGGTGGGATAGTTGGTTGTCATATGCAATTCCTCAATAAATAAAAAAAATCACCTGGAGCTTGCTACAGGCTTTGAACTGCTGTGTTCAATACAAAATAGAATACCTGACCTTGACCAACAATATCCCCATGAGGTAAAGTTTTCCACAATTCACTTACCTTGTTTTGATCCATATTGACAGGGTTTAGATTTTTAGATTTTAAGTACTGGAAGCTCACTTAGCCCCACTCTGTACTCTGTGGGTTCAAATGCTCCTGCAATCAATGTGAACTGTCATTCATCAGAGGCCTCATTACTATCCATCCAATAAGATGGTTCTTCGGAGTGGTGATGCCTTTGTTACACATGAAAGCAGTGTCTAGGTTTCCACTCAAATATAAGACACAGTATCAATTCATCCATTCCATCTCTCAGATGCATGACTTGTAATATAATATACAATGAACACCAGAAATGGATTCCCTAATTCTCTGCAGTGGGTTTTATTTGGAGGTGGGGAAACCCCCTTCCATACCAACATGTTAATTTTACCGTCATCTTCCTAAGTTAGTGAATAAATAGGAAAGGCTCATTTCACCCTCTTTTTAGATCTTCTCAGCTGATTTACTGCCAGACTCTATGCCAGAAACATAGGAATATTGTTATAATTAATGGAACTGAAATGACCTTTAGTGCACTTTAATGCAAGTACAGCAAAATTATAACGGTAAAAAACCCAGTAGAGGTAAAGCCAGGCTTTCTTAACCTTCTCAAACACACAAGTATCACATTACCAGTTGTCAAGTTTTGCTATTTCAAGAATGTAAACTGTATTTATACTGTCACACAAGCTCTTGTGATTTAACAACCTAATGTTAACTTTCTTCAGCATATCCAACTGTTTTTTAATGATATTTTCCCCTTTTCTCAAAATTTTGAATGTCCGCATTGCTGGAACCTCTGCCTTTGATTCAGGAGAGCAGACAGGCATGTGTTCTCCTCCAAAGCATGTGATGCCAAGTGTCTTATCACACTGCAGCTCACAAGTTGGGCTTGCAGAGATGAGCTTCCATTATACACTTCCTGGCCAAAAAAAAAGTTGCACTAATATTTCGTTGGACCGCTTTCAGCTTTGATTACGGCGTGCATTCGTCGTGGCATTGTTTCGACAACCTTATGCAACGTCACAACATTTATTTCCATCCAGAGTTGCATTCATTTTTGGCCGAGATCTTGTATTGACAACGGGAGAGTCGAACCACTCCGTAAAGTCTTCTCCAGCACATCACAAAGACTTTCAATGGGGTTACGGTCAGGGATCTGGTGGCTAATTCATGTGTGAAAATGATTCCTCATGATCCCTGAACCACTCTTTCACAATTTGAGCCTGATGAATCTTGGCATTGTCGTCCTGGAATATTCCCATTGATGGGAGAACCTGGTCATTCAGTACACTCGGGTACTCAGCTGACTTCATTTTATTGCTGCATAACGTTGCTGAGCCTAGACCTGACCAATTGAAGCAATCCCAGATCATAATACTGCCTCCAGAGGTTTGTATAGTGAGCACTATGCATGATGGGTGCAACGGCGACTTTTTTTTTGGCCAGGCAGTGTATCTAGCTAACTTCCTCCATGAGAATACAGAGCTACACAGTGAGCTTTCTTTCACTCACAGTTCCACACACACAGACACACAAACACACAAACACACAAACACACACACTCGCAGGCCGCTAGGCACGCCCACTACGTCAACCTTCCCTTCGATTCTTAAAGGCACAGTATTTTCCAATGGACGGCAATCATTTCGCTGCAGTAGAAAGCAATGTCAGGCGCGTTTTTCATAAAGTATTGAATTATACTAAATTGTGGCATCGTACCGTTTAAAAATGTTGGTACCATGCTACGTAGTCTGCACTTGCATGGTGGTGATTTGATCCTGCGCCATGGGCCCCATCCATACACAAGAACAAGAACAGTGCCTTAACCGGACGAGCCACCAAGCCGCCTCGCTGCGACTGTTTCCCTAACATACGTTTTTAAAAAATTTTCATGCTCCTATATAACTGAATGAATAAAAATGCATTCATTCCAAGCTTCCTGGTTTGCCCTTCTTACATGTTTTGGCTTTGATGGTCCTTACAGCTTAGCACCATGGTTCCCAGCATTCCCCAGTGTCTTTTTTTTTTGCCCCAAACTTATCTGGTCCTATTAGGATTAAACCTTTTCACGGCCTGCTATCTGGTTCAAAGCATCAACGAGGCATCCTGACCTCCCCTGCACGAATTCTCTTAATGAACAATGAGGGAAGGATGAGGAGAGACGGAAGGAGAGAAGAAAGGCCCGCTTGCCTTCTGCCTCCCGCGCACTGCTCCGGCCCTCAGCCGCAGAGGCTGAAAATGTCTCTCCTCCCTGTCAGCAGGAAAGAGAGATTTCTATTTGGCTCCAGCCCTGACAGCAGGGGGGGGGGCCGGCGGCTGGCAGGGAATATCGAGCCCCACCAGGGACAGACGGACATGTACCGGACAGACGTGCCCCAGGAAAGGAAAGAAGATGAGGATGAGATCACTCTCTGTGTGTGTGTGTGTGTGTGTGTGTGCGCGCGCGTGCGTGTGTGCGTGCGTGTGTGCGTGCGTGTGTGCGTGCGTGCGTGCGTGCGTGCGCTGGGAAAAGCCCGACATGCTGCAATAATGCACATTCTCATCCGTAACAACAAGGGCTCTGCAGCAAACAACCCACAGAGAAACTGCCAGACGTGTCAGAAGAGTATATTGATTTTTATAACACCTGAGAAACAAACCAAGCAATAACACAGGAGGCTGTCATTTAGCTTATAACAAACCCAAAGACTCAAAGCAAGGCTCTTTCGGCAATGTTTAAATTTAGATCAAACTGTATGTCTAGAGTATTGCACTATCGAACAGAACATTGCTTCGGCTACCTTTGGGCATTAACCAACACACAGTTTGGTCATTTGGCTATAATCTCTCATAATGCTGATAGAATTTGCAAATGTGTCATGGTGATTACATTTCAGCAATTTCTACTTGTGTTTGTTACGTTCAGTCAATAATAATTTAGCATTGATTTCCCCGGGGCAACACAAGCTACATCAAACTGTCACAAATGAAACAAATGTGCTAGTGGCTTTCAAACACGATACGGAGCAGGGTACTCTGGGTACTCAGGGTACTCATGGGTCGTGGCGAAACTGTTGTTCCGTTCATTTGATAAATTGATCAATCAATTGACCTTGAAATGCTCTAGTGACACTAACAGTTGCAGAAGAGCTGCATCAGCACACGAGCCAGAGAGATGGTTTGGCACAGGCAACGAGGCGATTTAGCAGCTGAAAAATCAGGAAACAAAAGCAGAACATTTACCAGGAGAAAAACGCCGGGGTCCCATCAGTCAGCAGGGAATTGCTATTGCTATGGCCATAATGCTATTTCTGTTCTTAAAGTATGTAGCAGTTTTGCAGATTTAGTACAGTAAAATGTCCATACATCTGAATTTCCATACATCAGCCGTTCCAATGCTTAGCTGCTCGTTGATTGGTCAGTATGACTGAATCCTTGCCCAAATCTATGATAGCTGAGGTCTAATTAATTCAAGGCAAGCATAGGTGCACTTTGTATGCATGTAATGCAACTTGCTGCATCAGTAGTGACATAAGACTCTATGGGCTCTATTTTAATAAACCAAACGCAATGGTGAACGCAAGAGTAATCGCTTGGCGGTATCGCTCTGAGGGCGTGTCGGCGAGAAATTTGGTAATTTCATGACGGCAATCTTGGCGCACCTTATGGCGGTATTGCTAAAAGGCTGGGTTTAAATGTCCAAGGT
>CM056384.1:58245557-58311448 GCA_029718625.1 Synaphobranchus kaupii | reverse complement strand
TGGTTCTTTTGCAGCCTTCCAGGGGAATGTGTTGTAAGCAGAACATATCAGACATATTGCAACTGTTTTCTTCTCTAAAATAAAAGTCCAAGCCCCTACCCCAGGAGATACGCTTGACTAGGTAACGTAAAGTGCTGTAGCCATTAAAAGGGTAGTTAACTTTCTGGAGTTTTTTTTTTTTTTTTTTTCTTTCCAAAAAACATATATTTTTTTCCAGTGTTTTTGTGTGTTTTCAGTTGGCTCCAAGTTTTTTTTAATGTGCATTCATGATGGATATTTTACATACTTAAAGGAATTTCTGGGTAGTATATCCATGCCAAGTGAGTAAGTAAAAACTAAAGGACTAGTGGCGGGTAGAAAAACAACAGTAATATTAATAATAAGTACATTCACATCCAGAAAAACATTACAGTACTTTGCATGTTGTAGTTTGTACATGCAGACGAACCGTCAATGAATGCATCATTATATGAGACCAACACATATTCCACAGTAACACTGTCGGATGACAACTTATCAATATAGCAGCTTTGCCATAAGTATAAGTAAATAATTGCTAATATTTCATTATTAATTCATAAGCATACTGTGATGTAGTTCAGGGGCTACTGTTGCTTTAATGAAGCTGATTCATATAGTATCGCATAGCCAGCAATGACCAGAAACACAGATAGACAGTGGGTAGGCTACTTTGACAGACCTACGTTATCATTTACGGAGCTGAACCAGAATATGTCTACAGTCATCATAACCCGTGTAACGTTGGCACACATGTTGATAGATAAGTAGGCTATTTACACTACAGAATGTACAAACGTAGACAGATAGGCTATATGAACAGTAATAACGTCCCGATTAAAAAGTGTTTGCCGTATTAGGGTTCATTAGCACATGAAAGTATAATAGGCTAATATATAGTTTTTCTACGTTTGGCATTTGAACCCGTTACCCGAAGGAAAAAAATAATAAAGCAATATTTCACAAAAGGCACGAGGGACGCGCGGGACAATAGACTGCTTTACAAATCTGTCGGTTTCTGCGTTACGAAATTCTGTAGAGAATTTTGCTAAGACGCAACTTATTAGTTATATCTGATTTCTGAATTATGAAATAATATTGTAACGTTTAGGCTACACCTTCCCCCAAACGCTAGCAACGTTTCGAAATGCTGTGTAGGCTCGTGTGTAGGCTACCTAATAATGGTTGACTCAGTTTTTGCGGACAGTTGTGTATCTTGCGAGCTAAGCGTGAACTAAGGCTACATTGTCAAAGAAAATTATGTTTCCACGTTTACGTTTTAATATAAATGTGTGGCAACATTTTTTGGACGTCTTATGCAGCGCTTAACCTGCTTAACCAATAAAGTTCGAACAAGACATCAAACGGACAAAGCACGAATCACCTTTAGATCCGGAAAACCCGCCCACAATTGTATTAGGCTGACAGCAAAGAGGGTAGGCGGAGCCTTTGCTGACAGTCCATACAGAGCAAAGCGAATTGGACAAGCGCTGCTGTCAATAACACATCGCTGCCATTCCTTCCGTTCTGTACTCAGTTGTAGAGAAGACTTTTTGCAGATGTGTTTCAGCATGGGTAGTTGAAACAGCGGAGCATAAGCTAGCTAGCCTACTCAGTATCATAACTTTTTTTTAAAACCATTTTGTTCTTCAACAATAAAAGATCCTTCGTAAATGGAAAGCGGAATATACTGACCGGAGAGTTACCCGTACTCTACTTAAACTGACCTGTGAATTTTATTCATTTATACTTTTTTTTTTGCTCGACAAGGAAAATGCCTGTAGCAACTCTGTTGCCTTTCACGGCTACTCCGAGTAGGAAGTCTGCCAGCCCGACTTCCTTCAGACTGACGGAGAAATTTATTTTACTTTTAGTTTTCAGCGCTTTTATCACTCTCTGTTTCGGAGCAATCTTCTTCTTACCGGATTCGTCCAGTTTCTCAGCGGAGTTTTCTTCCATTCGTCTTCAGTGGAAAGTGACACTCGAACAGGTACGGACAGTGACTCCAGCATTGGAGTGGGAAGCGATGAGAAGGTACTCGCTAAAATCCGAAAAGACCACGAAAAGGCACTGCTCGAAGCTAAGGACACTCTTCAGAAACGAGCAGAAGAGATACAGCAAGATATTAAAATCGAAAAGGAAAAAGTTGCCAAAGAAGGTATCGAAAAAGGAGAGAAAGACAACAGTTTACCAGTTTTAGAATATCTGCGACCACCCGGAGCAACCGGTCACGAGCCGTCAGATCCGGAAACCCGCGAGAAAAGGGATAAAATAAAGGAGGTGAGTGAGAGGCGCAGAGACTGATAAAATAAAGGAGGTGAGTGAGTGAGTGAGTGGCGCAGGGACTGATAAAATAAAAATAAAGGAGGTGAGTGAGTGAGTGGCGCAGGGACTGACGCGCGTGTTTCTCAAATCACTCCGGTTTCCTCTTTTTGCATCATTCGAACGGCGGGTGCTACGCAGAGGTGTAAATCCAGGGGACATAAAGTAAAAGTCCTACCATGTGTTTCTTCCACCATAGACTCAGCCAGCTGATTTCACTAATTAGTTCTACCTCCTCGCTGAATAATTATGTTAATTAGCAAATCCAGGTGATTGGAGCAAAATCCTGGGGAGGTCTTTACTTTATGTCCCCTGGATTTCCACCTCTGGCGCTACAGTACAACAGTCATGTAGCTTAGCCCTTGTCAGTTTTATCCGTGACATTATTGAGTACACACATAATGTGAAACGTTGGCTATTTAGATAGCAAGGCAGAAGGCAGTATCTAACGCTGCATTGCATTTCACTGCATTTTCACTCCCCTATGAATTGTATACGTTAGCTGGAACTAGGTAGGTAATTAGCCTACCTAATTGGCTAGCTAATTATTGCTACCCATTTGTAATATTATGTTATTTTCGTAAATGAAAGTGCTACCCAGTATTTAACTTAATAAAATGTAGGCTACATGTAGTTCCCATTCATACATTGGTTACAAACTTAATTTGACAGCAACCTAGCTAGTGATATTCGTAGTGAGGGTTGTTGCATTTTGAGCACTGTACTGTTGGACTGGGTGACGTAGAGCGGACCGTTGCACCGATAAACAGATTACCTGACGAGTAGCCGAGGCTACAAGTGATCTGTTCTCAGACATGCTGTTTTCATCTTCAAGGTCCTGTGACTGAAATAATTTTCTTGCATTAACTTGCATATCCTAGCGATATAATTTTAAAAAAAATCATTTATTCGATATTAATTTTGTATCCTTATTCACGCCTTTTAAATTCCAGACCATTTATGTTGTAACCGCGCATGTAACGTCAGTGGACAGTAGCCTATTATTCGTGCTATTATTAATTAACCTTAACGTTTATTTTGTTAATTAAGTTACTAGTGACATTATGTGCTTGACTCCTCGCCAAGTCTGGTGAATGAGAATGTAGGTAGGCTACTGTTTCTCTGTCGGAGTAATCGCAGGTGGGGGTGGGGGTATTACTTTGATCTTAGATATTACTCAAACAGATGATGACTACAAACGTGCATGCACCACTGGAACACATTTCTTGCATAATCAACATGTATAATCGATCTGGCATTAGGCTTATAATACAGTGTAAGACCTATTGTTGCAACTAATTGTACAGTCGTAACTAATTCAACTCAGAAGTAATTTTTCTCTGGGATTCCACCTTTACCTTTAGATGACCACAAACCTAGCCATTGGCAAATGCAAGAACTAATCCCATATTCATGCACACATTCTGCAATGTTACCTAACCTCAAATTTGCATACAGCCTATTCAAATGTCAGACAGTCTAACAGTCTGGTAATCACTATTTTTGGTCATATTTAGTGCTCTTAGCAATCGCAAAGGAGACTTGAAAACCTTACGATGTTGTAATTGGACTTTATTTTTTACTACAATGAGTCACTGTTATATTGAGCTTCTTTTTTTAATAACTTCTGCACTCATATCAGGCTGTTTGTGAGATCATCATAGATCTCTTTCTGTAATTGGGTCAGAATTGTCCGGCCTTGTCTCAATCTTTTGTGATGCCTTGATGTCAAAAAGCAACTCTTTTTCTGACTGAAACGACTTGCTTGCGATCAGATTATTCAAAAAGAACGAGTTGACTTGGGAGGGGGAAAACGCAGCGACTGCAGATTTCTCAGCAGTCAATCAAAATGTTTTTTGTTTATGGGCGCAAAGCTGTCTCTCCGCTTCCTTATCTCAGGCCCTGGCAGCAGCATCCGCAGGAGCAATTTAGCACTAACCTCTCGATACGCCGGTGTTTGTTTTCTTTGCAACTGCTGGTCCTCTATTAGGTATGCTCAAATGGTCCGAATGAGTCCGAATGTAGTCTTGATTTTTGCTACGTAGCTAAAAAGAACAGTTCAGTTAAATAGAATGACAGGGTATTTTAAAGCCACAAAAAAGCCTGTTATAACAATATTCTGAATCAGGGGTAGTAGAGCGCATTTCTGATACAATTGAAATTAATTGAAATCCGACTGTGGACTTAAAAATGTGGCCTAATGAACAAGCGATAATAGCGGTTGGATGAGGGGCGGGGGGGGGGGGGTGTTAGCGATACCGAGAAGTGCTTCATGTTTATTCAAGAGGTGTTTATTCAAGCTGGAATTCTGCTGGAATGAATGCATTGAGGTGAGGTATGAGAATGTTGGGTAAACGTGAATATGTGCGGTTGAGACTGATCCACCCTCACCCTAATGCTGGATAATTTCGTACATTTCTCAGTTTATTATGCAAACGACCCTCTTAATTCCACCGTATATGTGGCTTTCGAAGATCTTTGACCCGTCTTACTTATGCAAACCACTGCATTTAAAAAGCATGTTCCTTGTATGAATGACTTCACTAGGGTCTTGTTCCTCTTTTTCTTGTGACACATATCTTTCCCTGTGAAAAATTGCTACGGGGCCTTTGGGCTGTTTCTCTGCTTTAACTCTTTGAGTTCTTCGAAACGGCCCCTACGCTCGCCATAAATACGTCCTCGCGGAGGATGCTTCGGCCGCTCAAAGAAGGATGTCCTCATGTACTTGCTGATGCCTTCCTGTCAGCCTGCCTGCCACAGATGCCAGTGCATTGTCTTTATCAGAAAAAGGATGGACCGCCACCAACCGTCTCCGCCAGGTTTTCGGTGCCAAGCGGAAGCAAACTGTTCCAGCCTTTGTTTCCACCGGGTTTGCTGACAGTCGTTTTTTTCTGTTAAGGCTTCAAGTACGCGTGACCGTGCGCCTCTGCCTCCCCCTCCCCAACCTCGGCGAAACAAAAAAAAGTCCCTTCGCACGCAAGAAACTTCAGAATCAAAGGACGCCGTTGTCCGCCGCGTCCGCCGAGCGACGTCCCCCGTCTCAAATGCGTCCGATTCGCAATTCTCATTTTCATAATCCGCCGCCTTGCGCCGAGTCAGGCTGGTTATTGGCCCCCTTGTGATGTCACCCTCCGCGGATGCATCGTAGCGAGGTCTGGCCCTTGCGGAGCTCGAGGCGACCGCGGATGGGGCCGAATAACATGCTAATGAGTTCAGGGCCACTGCGCCACAGAGCTGACCTCTTTATCAGTATGCACTCTGTATCTTGAAGGGCAGTCGGTTAATACTCTGTCAGGCTGTCCCCTCGCCCCCACCCCCCGCTGCAGAGCGTCGGGATTACACGCAACCCGTTCGCAAAGGTCTCCGAGACGACGACGTCGCTGCCCGCGAAAGCCGAGACAAATCGATGACGACCCCCCCCAACCTGGTTAGCCGGGCCTCGGTGATCCCGCTGAGATTGTTTCACCATCTCCAACCTTTTGTCTTCTTAAGACCGTAAGCGGGGAGGATAACATTTCGCTACCCCACTAGGACTCTGAAATGCCAGCTTGGCTTTTCTCAATATTAATATAGGGACTAATCTCATGCTCCAGACCTCGGTTTGCAAACAGGCACACATTGATGGGCCTTGGCTCCTTGTTTTCTTTCCGTAAACCGTGATGAAATTTCGCCATACTGGATTTTATTTGTAAGGGTTTTATTTTTTGGTTTTTGTATGGGCTTTTAAAAAAAATCTCTTTGACAAAGCTGTCATTGTGCCCCTGTAGCATAAAGGTCAAGTTGAAACCCTACTCCCGCAACCGTTATCACTTAAATTGGACAGGCACATTTCCAGGATAGTTCTCCAGGTGTTGTGTTTAACACAGTAATCAGTTTAATGGCCCGGCTTCATTCAGGTGTGGCCACTCTCCGCAGACGGGTGTTATGCATCCAGTCCTCTCTCTCTCTCTCTCTCTCCCTCTCTCTCTCTCTCTCTCTCTCTCTCTCTCTCTCTCTCTCTCTCTCTCTCTCTCTCTCTCTCTCTCTCTCTCTCTCTCTCTCTCTCTCTCTCTCTCTCTCTCTCTCTCTCTCTCTCTCTCTCTCTCTCTCTCTCGCACACGGGAGCCTCGGCGACTCCGCCTCCCCGCGTTTCGTGCGTCACGCCTTCGTTCGACGGCGGAAGCTGAACCGACGGCGATTGGCAGCGGCACCTGGGCCGCGCTCTGCGACTTCGGGAAGGGAAACGACCGCAAACACGTGACGGTTTAGAGGCCGGGTGCGGACGCGCGGCTCTCAGCGAGCGTCTCTGTCGGGTTCCCGCTCTGCGATTTCTGCGTGTTTTTCACGGTCGAATAAACAAAAGGGCAGGAAACATCTGGCTGTGCTTTTTTTAAGTTTTTTTTTCTTCTGTGCCACAGCATCGTTGGTTATGACACTGATGACATCCTGCTTTCTGCGAGGCGCGCGAGTCCTCGAACGGAAACCACGCGACAAGCCGGGGGGTGTCGGGAAACGGCGCAGGTGCCCTCGCGTCGAGTAGCGGTTGCGAAAGACGGCGGTTACCTCGAGCGGCGGCGACGACGGTGTAATTCCCGCTTTAAGAAGAGCGGTTGCGCGGCCTACATTCTGAAGCCAGGATTACTGAGGATAATCGTGTTAGCGCTGCATGCGGTATGCTAGTGTGCGGTGAGCTTCCACCCCGAGCAGGAGCAGGAGAACCATGCAGTGATGTTGGGATTTAGCTCACCATGTCACACCATATACCCCCTATCCTATCCCCGCCCCATAGTCCTGATGGCAACCCCACCCCCTATACTGACCACATACCTGTACTGATGGCGAACCCCACCCCCTATACTGACCACATACCTGTACTGATGGCAACCCCACCCCCTATACTGACCACATACCTGTACTGATGGCGAACCCCACCCCCCTATCCCCGCGCAATGCCTGTTCTAATGGAAAACCCCGCCCCCTATCCCCATCCCATACCTGTCCTAATGGCAACGCCACCCCTAGACCCACCCCATGCTGTCCGAAAGTCAACCCCATCCCCTATCCCTACCCCATACCTGTCCGAAGGGCAAACTCTTTACCCCATACCTGTCCTCATGACAAACCCCAGCCCAAATCCCCACCCACACCGCCAACCCTCCAGTTCCCCAGGCCAGGTTTATGTGAACGATGTTTCTCAGCTGTGCGCCAGAACCTGATCCAATTGATCAGTACCACAGTGGGAACACACAGGCCCTGGAGGAAAATCTTTAAGGCCTGTCCGCCCCCTTCATTGACTAAAAATGGCATGCCTCTGAGTTTGTGTGAGTCATCTTGACTTTTTGACTTCGTCTCCGGCAGGGAATTGGATGTGAGACACATGCTCTTTGATGGTATTGTCTCTCTGCAGGCTTCCTATATCCATGCCCACGAGTACAGTGTATTTGCCGTTGTTTTCTCTCTTTTTTTTTTTGCCGTAAAAGCCAAGACCATGAAAAGGCAATGTTTTCATGCGAAGGGTGTTTTGGCGAGGGACTGGCGGTAAACCTCGCGGCGGTGCTTTGACGGCCTGACACGGCAGATGCGCGCTCCTCGTTCTGTGCCAGGCGAACGGAATAAGCGAGGGCCCAGTCTTCTGCTTTCCTGTTTCCCCGCGAGCGCAGTGCGCTAACGTGATATTAGACAGGTGCCGTTGCGCTTTTACCGCGCGCCTCAAGGTGAACTACAATTTGAGTCCGACGAGCGTCTATCATTGATTTGTTTTTGTTGTTGTTGTTTCCACGGCACCGGCTCGGTCTGTTTTTTCTCCGCGCTTCGGGAAGGCGGGCTCGGGTTCACCTGGCGGGATTCAGTTTCAATTAATCCAGCGCCCCGCCTCGCCGCCGACACCGCGAGCCGAGCGATTGGGATTCCGCGCGATCGTCTTTAGATGCAGATTGCTTTTCGCCGGCGACGCCGTTTGGCGAGGCGCTGCGAGAAAGCAGGTGGAGCAGCGGGGGCCGTGTTTGGTCCGGTGGCGTTGTCTAATAAAGATGGTTTACGCGGTTCCCCCTATGCCCCACGTGGGAGCCTCCCGCGCTTTCGTACCGCTCGCTCGACGAGACGGTAACGACCCGGTCAAATGCCCGCGTCTGCGGGGGACGTCCTGCTATTTTATTTTTATTTTTTTTACACTAACTGCCTTCTGAAATCATAATTGTAATCGTTCTATCGATGCGATCGATGCCCTTTTCAATTAGGCCCGTCCAGGTGGAGCGGCTCCTCAAACGGAGTTGCGGTTGAGCTTCGCAGATTTCGCTCCTTGCAGGATTTTAATGTCTGATTACAATATTCTGTGGTTCTTTTTGTTGAATATTCCAGAAGTTTTTAATGTTAGAGATTTCGACGCAGTCAGCCAAGCCATTGCCATGTTTTCCAGTTCAGCCTTCATAAAAATAAATAAATGTATAATTTTTTTATTAAACTATGATATTAAACAATTTTTCAAATGTTGATTAAAAGCAAAAGATTATGTACCCCTGAAAATTTCTGGCAGGTCGCGAGGTCTGTTCTAGGCTTGTGGAACAGTTCAGAGGGCTCGGAAAGGCTACGTATCACAAAGCGCCCTTTTCGCTATGACCAGAATCGCTCGTTATGTAAATCCCAGCGACGCGTTCGCCTGCCTGCAGACTCGTTCGGTTCAAAGAGCGGCTTAAAATTGACCTTGTGCAATCAGGACTGTCAGCCCGGTCAGCGCTCCAATGCGGGCAAAAAGTCATTTTCGCTTGTACAGGTGTCCCCGTGATTGAATAGGGCTTCACCCTTTTTTAAAGTCTGCCGGGTTCACGCGCGGGAGCTCGGAGGGAAGGTCTGCGGAATGTGATTGCATTCATTCTCAGGCTAGCCTTCAGCAGAAGAGCACCCCCCCCCCCACCCCTCCTCTACCCCGGCTCACTCATTATAAATAGGTGAGCTTTCTTTTCACCCCACTTTCAATTAACCAATGCATTTGCAGATGCGGGCGAAGGCAATGCATCTAAATAAGGGCTTATGGGAGGGAGGAGAAGAAAAAAAAAAAAAAAGTAATCTCACAATGGCAGAGGTTCTGCCAGTCACGGGGCTGATTGAATTGCGTAGCGGCTCTTGGGAAATGTGTTTCTGATCATTTTGCCGCTTGGACTGTTGCTTGGAATGAACCTCCCTGTTTGGCTGCCGGTTAACACGGTGTCGGCCATCCCCCTGTGGGGGATTTTTGCTTGATTAAAAAAAATAAAAATAAAAACAATCGCCGCCCCTGTTGCCATTCAAATATTCGGTCGTTCATTCTTTCCACTTGCCTGTGCCTACCTCGCCGGTTTAGAAATCCGCAGAACTGCCGAGCGACAGTCATGGTTGTCACTAACGTGTCATCGCGTAGGAACTTGGGAACTTGGCTTGGGAGATGTTTTGGGGTTGTTTTCTGTCAACGTTCGTCACGTTAGCCAGAGAGTGATGAACTGCAACACAGACATTGTAGAGTAGCTTAGCCTAAACGTTCATGAAATATTTAAGGTGAAGTAAAGCAACACAGAGACGGGAAGAACTAGTCCGTGTGTCTGTTTTTGAATGCTCACGGCATTAAAAAACATTATAAAATGACCCTGGGAGTATAAAGTTAAGTTCCCAATACTTTCAGCCAAAATGACATGGTGATGGCACTATTTTTAATAACCTGTCATTTATATAAGTAATACCTGCGCCAGTGAGCGGTGGTTGAAATTAAAGGTGACATGCTGATTGGCATTTCACCGTTTAGCTCTAATTAACTCTAATCTTCTTTATGGGGTACAGAGTCTGCAGTCACGAGCCATGCGGAGAGCGATTGGCACGATTCAGACCTGAAGATTACATGTGGCCTATGATTTAACCTCAGACAGGTAATTTGTTTAGTCAAACGTTCAGCCACAAGTGGAGTATTCCACCCTTCGGGCACCATTCCTCACCATTATTGGCACGTAGCCGTATGAGACGCTAAATGAAACAGAACGATTAACCGCTTCTCTCCGGTAATTCTGCATTGTTTACTGATGTGGCTCTTGTGCACGTTAGCGGTCGGATGCGAAACGCGGTCGTACTGCCGCTGTCTCGCTCAGGTCGGTCTTGGCAGCGTCCCCGGACTCCGCCACGCACGGCGTATTCGCTGGGAAGGGAAAAACAGTGTACACACCCTAAATAATTCAGTTGGCATGCTCTTATTCCCCCCCCCCCCCCCACTCGTAAATAAGACATGGGAGGCAGGGGGAAGGTATTGGAAAGGAGAGCGAGGGCAGCGGCCAGCTCGCCGCCTCTCGCCCCAACCTTCAAACGGCCGCATTATCCGTAAAAGCTTTTCGTCTCTGCTCCCTGACCTGAGACAATCTCGCTTTCTCACGTCAGGTTACGGGCGGCTCCGACGAAGCCCCCCAGCTTTTATTCGACGCCGCTGAAGCGGGCCGCCCGGCCGATACGCCGACCGGCGGCCACGCGAGAGCCGTAATGGACGCCCGGGAGCGAGAGGTCGCCTGTGACCGCCGCGGCTTCTGCGTTCCGCGCCTCGCCGATCTCTTGATTTTCAACGGAGCGTATCGACTTGCGTTTCGCAGACAGCAGCGTGCTGGCCTTCCCTTTTCATGTCTTGCGATCAAAAAGCACGCTATTTTTGTGCTGCTACGTGGGAGGAATACAATTTTAGCAATGTTGTAAAGGACTTGTAATGAAGCGAAGGTGACATCCATTTGATACGCGTGTGCACACGCGCACAAACACACACACACCTGCACACAAATGCAGGAACACACACGCACACAGGCATGTATACACGCGAACACACGCGCACATACGCATGTATACACACACACACACACACACACACACACACAAATCAATGGCCTCACGGACCGACTCCCAGACCGCAACACTATATTCTGGAGAGAGTAGCAGTGGAAAGTGGGCCTTAGCACTAAGCGCTACAGATGGAAACGCTTGCGCGTCTGTTAGCTAAAGGAGATCGGGGACACTGCGGTTCAGGGGGTGGGCAGTTTATGTCCTCCTTCTCAGGGGGGCGGGGCACATTCTTCACCCAGTCTGCTCAACGTCCCTTTGGGGCAGGAGGAGTCATGTGACCGGCTGACATCAGGCCATCCATCATCCGGCTGTGGTCAGTGGAAGTGTCACAGGCGCTGCTGTGGGAATGCTGTGAGAAAAAGCAGAGCTCAGGCCGGGGCCTGCGCTGTAGTTGTGACAGGGCCTCATTTGTAAAGCCCTGGGGTGCAGCGTGAGGTGGGAAAGAGAAGGAAAAGGAGAGGATGTGACCAATGACAGGGCTCTGCGCTAACATTTTGTCATGATTGGTGGCCTATGTCAGCCAGTCACATGACTCCTGAGCTGAGAAATTTAGGCTAGTAGCACACTAATCTAGCCCAATTAGTAGACGTGCTCCTAAATACTTTTTTCAGTTGGCGCGCGTCAATTTTCTGGAGAAAATGCTCCTAAAATGGGAGCACAGTAGAGCCCTGACGAGATTTTGCCTCCGCCGGCCCGGCTTTCCTAATGTTAAGCTAGCCCCAATCTCCCGGGCGGGATTGTAAAAGACTAGGGCTTTATAAAACTAAACGCGGAGGAGCCCCACGGATCCGCGGGTTTCCGGGAGCGGCCTTTTCGCTCGAGCCCAGCGAGCAACGGCGGCGGCGCAGACGCTAACGGCTGAGAAGAACGGGTCGGTCGAGGTCTCGATGTGTCACTCGGGCGTGGAGTTTACCGCCGTTGTTTTACAGTAGCCAAGCCTGGGGTGGAGAGGGAGCAGAGCCAGCTCTGAGGCCTTTAGGAGCTCCTAGGGCGTGGGTCCGTACAGAGCAAATTACTCTAGCTCTCGGCTTGACCTTCTTTCATATCGACTTAATAAAAGACAGGAGTACCCTCGCATTCATCCCTGCTATGTTCTTCTGTTTAATAGTGGTGAAAATGGTAATAATCATTTCCATAATCAATGTGAGCCAACTGAAATGTTGCATTTGTTTCCAAATCTTTCTGAGGGGAAAAAAATAAAAAAGTTGGTGGTTTTATTTTATTTTTTTAAAGAAATGTGGTTAGAAGTGAGTTTAATATATACAGCATTTGTATTGCACAGCGGTGCATATGTTCAGAAATCATAAGTCTTAAAATTCACATACTTCACAACTCTTGAGCAATAAACTGAACTGAATAGATGCTTGCATAAAATCTGGCATCTCGGATAACAGAAAAATGTCAAGAGATGTTGCGGTTATAGAAATGACCTTGCTGATACGTTTTGGCTATTGCATAATTTATGTTGTTTGTTCTTACTGTTGTTAATGTTTATATAACTAATAATTATTATTTTGTGTGAGTAATTGAAGCAATGATGCAAGCACTGTGTCTTAATTAAGGTGGTTACGGTATATAGGCCTAATTTAATGTATACAGTGCCCTGTGGAAAACGGTCAATGTTTGACAAACGGCTTCATTAAATACGTGATGGTGGACATAACCGCATCCTTATTGGTATGGGAAAAAATTAAATCAATATGTCTTTCTCAAGGTGTTCATTTGTTTGCCTTCTGTCAACTGGGGAGGTCAGACCAACCTTTTCAATAATGTAAGGAAAGGGCAAGTCAATAGTGATTTGGGTTTGGGTTAAAAAGAACGCTCACGTCTTCACCTGATCCTGACCATCCGATTCTGACTCCAGCCCTTATTTACCACGTCAAATTAAAGGATATTTTGACAGCTTCTGTCTGCCGTGAGCTCAACGGACCTGGAAAGAAATGATGCTTCCAATAACTTTGAGAAGTTCTTGACTCATAAATCCGTGTTGTCATACTGTTCCCCCTCCCCTCCCTGAGCTAACTCCATGCGATTGGCCCATACTGTTGCCTCAAGTAGATAAGACCACCCTTGTGGATTTTTTTTATTTTTTATTAAGCCATCATGTGGTTTACTGAACTGTAGGTATTTATTGATCTCATACACTTGCGTTTATCTTTTCCCTGTCAGCACTCAAATGGATTTTCTTCCCTTTCTTTAATCAGTTATATCCTGTGGGGGGGGGGGGGGAATTGTTCTTCTGAGTAACATCTCGGTGCATAACGATAATTAAAAACGTGCTGCGCCCCGTCCGTTTCACTTTGCCATTTTTTTTCTGGAATGACCTACCAGTTGAATTTGTATTCATTCATCTGCAGTATTGAGCGCGTGTTAGCGTGATTGTTTGTGCGAGGGGCGCGTGTTAGCGTGATTGTTTGTGCGAGGGGCGCGTGTTAGCGTGATTGTTTGTGCGAGGGGCGCGTGTTAGCGTGATTGTTTGTGCGAGGGGGCGTTTTTGAGGACGGTGTCCGTGAGGCGGCCCGCGGATAGTCCGCCACTCCCTCGAGGTTAGCGGCTGGGATGAGCGCTTGGTGAAAGTCCCCCGCTCTGTGGAAGGACGGCGCACTGAAGGAGGGCGATTTCCCTCCTCTGGAGGCGAGGCCTAGGCCCCATCCCGCCATTTCTGAAGCCACCCGGGCCGCTGACGCTGTTAACGGGCGCTCGCTATCGACCTTGAAGCTCCCCCGATAGCAGACGTGGTCGCCGCTCTTCCAAAAAAGCTGCGCTTCCTAAACTCGATAAAAATTCGGCCTAGGCCGTGCCGAGGCGGTCGGCCTCGGCGTGGCGCGGACGGCGTGGGCACGCGTCGCCGGTTCTGTGCATCCGCACCCTGAAATGTTGCGGCAGTTTTGACGGACAGACGATCATCACTGATCACTCTAACCTTAAAGGAAAACGCGTTCGGTATGTTTGCGGTGACGGCAGCCATCTGCGGTGACGGCGAGCCATCTGGTGAAGAATGCATAATTGCGCGACCCAGCGTCTTCAGATAAACATGCTCTTGTCCACAGATGGGAAAGACAAGGAACACCTGCCTGTGGGATGATTGGCTCTGCCAGTCAGTAGAAGTTTTGTGTCTCCTGCAAAACCACCACAGCAGAGTGCACGGTATCGCATGCCCATATTTAGGCCAATGCAAACGATGATACCTGCAACGTTTGCAGTCAACTTCAGGAAATTGTTTTTCTTTTTTTTCTTTGAGCACGAGCGCATATCTCTTAAAGGGGCCGTTCAGTTTCTTGCATTTTTCTGTGCAATTAAGGGTTTTTAGATACAGGCTAGTCCATACCAGCCATTGTAATGCCAGCAGGTGGTCAGAAAGTTCTGTAAGTATCTAAAATTTCCTTCCCAAAAACAAGTCTTGACTTGGGGTGGGACATTTTATGGTTTTCTCTAAACGATTACAAGTGCATTTGTCCTTGCTGTTTTTCATTTTTATTTTTTGGTGCCTAAAAGCCCGTGTTACAGCAGCAGACTCACTGAACGGTAGCGCAGAGCAGTTTTTCCGGTGTAGGCTAGCCCACGCGACTGCACTCTTTGATAAGATAAAAGCTTGTTTTGAGCTGTTACCAGGCGATGTTCCAGCCTTTCTGTTGTCCTAGGCGAGATTAGGGAGACTGGGGCGGTGGGGGGTGTTGGTAGGAGTGATTGCGGAAGGGGGTGGGGCGGGGGGCGATTGGGGTGCAACACATAGGCTATACACGCTTTGACTCGTTTCTATGGCAATTATTTTTGAAATATGATAATAATAATTAGTTTCCAATAACATGTACATTTTTTTTTTTTACATTTTAAGAATCTGCTGGCAAGTACTTGTTTACTCAAGTAAACAGTCCCACACCTAATCATGACCAATTGCCAATTGAAAGCACACACTAAAACTGAAATATAAAAATAAAAACAAAAAGGGAACTAGCCCTTTAACAGTCATGTTTCAAGAAAAAAAATCTACACTTCTGATGTTTAATGCAAATATTGGTTGGTGAGTGAAGTCATTTATTTATCATTGGCCGCTGCCTCGTTCACACCACGCTGGTAAAAGAAAAGGGAAGCATGAAATACAGTGGCAGAAATTATTTGCCTATATTGGCCATAAAATTCACATCTCAGTTGGCCATGTACTGCATTTCTTTCTAACCTAAGACATGTTTTTCTTTCTTTTTTCAAAGCAAGTGTCGGCTCTGTATTTCCAATCACCTTCTCCAGATAGCTAGCTATATGCACAGCGTTCCCAAGGGATTCTTGCATAGGCAGCAGATTGAAGAGGGCTTTGTAGTAACGAGCACATTTTTGTTTTTGCTTCCAAATGTTATGTTGTTTGACAGAAGGATAATGGGCAGACCAAAATCATAACCACCTCAAACATTTGATTCCCTCTAAAGGAGAAGGCCAGGTTGTGAGGTAGCTCAGAGCCGACAGTACCCCTGTTCTGAATATCAATGCTACCCTCTGTTCGTGACTTCTCCTACCTTGGCAAATGCACCCTTATGCCAAGACTCTAAAGGCAGTGTCTGGTCGCACTTAAAACTACAATGAGCCATTGATTTCCCGGCTAATTCGCCCATGTAAAGGGGCACTGGAGCATTCGGAGATTTATTGGAAAGCCGATGATATGCCACGGAAAGGAGGGACCGGATTTACGCCGGTCCGTGTCTCTTTATGGAAGTCGAGCCCCGCGTTTAGATAGCGGCCCTTGTACCTGCTGACTTTAATGGCGCTCGGGATTTCTTCCATATGCAAACGACCTTTTAAGGTATTAAGGGTTTGAAATGTGTCCCGCCCTCATTGAAGTCGCGTCGTGTCATTCCGCAGGTCCCATTTTGTGACCGAAGCTCCTTATTTTCCCCTCTTTTGCTCTATTGGTTTTTGCTGAGTTTGGGGGTGGGGGCAAGGGTGCGGTTTTGGGTTTGTTTTTAGCTCTTTGCAGACTCTGCAGATTTTGAAGGTTCAATGCAGTTACAATACAGAAAATTCTCTTTTTCTTTAAATTCAAAATCACTTTTCAAGATGTGTTGGTGTATCCTTTTGTTCTTTAGACCTTCAGGTTACCCATTTTGAAAATCACGTGTCCATTATCAATGTAGTTTTACCACCCACTCACAGAAAGACAAATGCAGCGTACTTAGTTCCCCAGGAAAACAAAACCAAGAAACTGGCAGAGTACAGTTGGGGCGGAAAAAATCTAGTTGTTTCCAGCTCAAACTGTTCGGGCTATTCTTCAGAACCTTACTGAGGAGTGGGAACACATTTGTGTGGTTGCCGTTATTACTTTTACCTCATATCCATTGATTCAGGTGTTCAAAGCTTTCAGTCTTCCAGAAAGAAATGCACTGTGGGGGGGGAAAAAAACAACCCTCGGTTTTTTTTGAAGTGTTCTCAGAAGCTGAGCTTTGAAGGTTGTGGTTACAGAAACCAATGCTAGGTAGCAGAACGGCACAAGGGCGCAAATACCCTGAATATTCCTCCATTCTGCAGTAAACTTAACATGAAGAGCAGCACTCATGGCATTCGTTTTCTGTCTTTATTATTGTTATGGCGGAATAATGAACCACCACAGTCCTCCCTCTGTTAGGAAACCACAGGGCCTCTGAATGACATCCACTGGCTTTAGTAAACCACACAGGGCCTCTGAATGACATCCACTGGCTTTAGTAAACTACACAGGGCCTCTCAATGACATCCACTGGCTTTAGTAAACCACACAGGGCAGCTCAATGACATCCACTGGCTTTCGTAAACTACACAGGGCCTCTCAATAAAATCCACTGGCTTTAGTAAACCATACAGGGCCTCTCAATGACATCCACTGGCTTTAGTCAACCACACAGGGCCTCTGAATGACATCCACTGGCTTTAGTAAACCACACAGGGCCTCTGAATGACATGCACTGCTTTTAGTAAACCACACAGGGCAGCTGAATCAGATCCACTGGCTTTAGTAAACCACACAGGGCCTCTAAATGACATCCACTTGCTTTAGTAAACCACAAAGGGCCTCTAAATGATATCCACTGGTTTTACTAAACCACACAGGGCCGCTGAATCCGATCCACTGGCTTTAGGAAACCACACAGGGCCTCTGAATGACATCCACTGGCTTTAGGAAACCACACAGGGCCTCTGAATGACATCCCCTGGCTTTATGAAACCACACAGGGCCTCTCAATGACATCCACTGGCTTTAGGAAACCACACAGGGCCGCTGTCCTGTGGCCTCCAGTCCCTCTTGGGGTGCCGGCCCAGTTAAACATCAGTAACCCAGATCTGCCTCTGATCTGGAGCTGAATGGGAGCTCAGGATGTGCCTGCCCAGACGCTCCTGAGGGAGCCCAAGCTTGGAAGCAGATGTCTGTGGTCTGCTGCATACCGCGTACCCGTGGCCTCTGTGTCGCCAGCCCCCCCCTTCCACAATTCCCTCAAACCCACCCCCACCCAAACGGCGACGCCCCCAGCGCTGCACCTGCCCGGTGGGCGTGGGTCCACAGGTGCACCCCACAGACCCTCCTGGGAGTGGGGTCGGGGGTTCAGGGGAAAGGGTGTAAATTTCAGCATTTTGGGTTTGTCAGTCCCCCGAGACATTTGTGCGCGCGTGCGTGCACGCACACACACACACACACACACACACACACACACACACACACACACACACACACACACAAGCTCGCATGCCTCTCGAGTTTCAGATTACTCAATAGGACACCTCTGGCAAACGGGGTCATTAACTGCCAGATCTTTGCACCGCCGTCAATGATTTGCAATCAGCCGTACGCTGAGGGATAAGATCACCCGCCTCTCCGCGTCGGCATAACGAGCGACTTCAACACCAGCGTCCCCTCCCCGCAGGGAAGAGCGCACGGTAACACAATGGCCGATATTGACAGCTTGCAAGCGAGCCGGAGCCCGCTTTTGTGTTCCGCGTCCTTGCTATGGTGGAAGGACTCCGGGCGCCGCGGTACCCTTCCCCGTCCAAAGGCAACGCGCCCGGCGGACGGACTTGTTTAAAATGGGACGGGGCCTGCTGCACGTCTCTGTTCCGGCGCCCTCTCCCTTCCCAAACCCCTCGCCCCAGTTACGGCCAGGACCCGCTATACTGCCAAGTACCGCAGTGTAAAGGCTCGTACCCTCTCGGTCCTAATTAAATTAAGAGGGCCGTCGATACGCATTCAAAGCAGCAGAAGAAGAATCCTAACTGAATTTTAGTGTGTTAATAATTTTTACCAGCCTAGATGGCCGTCCTTCTCCCGTCCTCGGCTCCTCTAACACCGCATTCTGAGAAAAGCCCCGCGTCCGAATACAACCCCTACACCCCTTTGAGGGTGCATATTTGCGTCCACTTTGTCAAAAAGCTTTTGAGTTGGCGACTTTTTCTCACAAATGGGGGCGCTTAAAATACCAGGATGAACCCCTTATTTCCTGGGTTTTGTTGAGGGGATTCAGGAGCACACTCATCTGCAGAACGGTGCACTCAGCCGACAATTTCAGTAAATAACCTGGAAGTAAAAATGTAAAAGACATAGAGCGTATATGCATATCTATGGTACAAGATAGGTTCATATTACAAACTACTGATTTATAGTCACGGTTGTCATAAATTTGAAAAACGAGGCCGAACGTTTCAATTTTGAACGGATGCCAACAGCCATACTTTATATTTTGTTTGTTTTGCTTTGCGGTTCTTGGTTCATCCATTAGTCACCATTTATTACCTTTGTCTTGTGTCAAGTGGCGGAGAGATAGCCTATGAAATACTTTTATTGAGATGAATAGCTGCATTGATGGAGAGGGATCTAACCCACAAGCCCATCAAGGCATGTGGCAATACCGCATCCAGCAATTAGGAAGGGTGGGTGATGACATTGCAGTGCTAGATATGTACTGGCCTCCGCAGGTCTTGTGTGGGGCTGTAGGTTTGCGGGTCATAATTGGGCTTAACGTCTGCTGAAGCCATCTCGTCTTGGTTTGGTGGTCCGCGCTACCCTTGCCGTGGTCTACACCCCCAAACCCCCACCCCCACACACACACACACCCACCCCCACACCCCCCGTGTGTGACTTCTCTCCCAGCAGCACCCTGAAACCAGCTGGATAAGAAATAATGGTGACAAAGGGCAAAGGAGAAATTAATCCAACTAAAATGGCTGTAAAATGGTCAATGTTTGGAGCGACTTAATAAAGGGAAAATCTAAGGCACTCTTTCTGTTAGAGATTAAAAAGCCTTTATTGATTATGGCCCTCTCCTGATTGAGGCCAGGATATTGCTTCTGTGCACTGAATTGTGGTTTTAAACTTTAATTGCTATTAATAAAGGAAGTTAAGGAACCGTACTCTGCACTTCTTGCGTTTATAGTCTGGTCTTGGGTGTGAAACCCGCCTGTGCGTGCTTTTGTGCGGCCCTTGTGTGTTTGCTTTCATACGCGTCGGTGGTTGTGTATGTTCCGTGTTCAAGTTAAGTTTTTAACTTAAGTTTTAAGGCTTGTCACACTGCTGAGGGAATTTTGATGAGGCTAATTAGAAACTTCTCTAAATGCATCCTCTGCTTTTTATGTAACAGGTTTGGGCTCAAATGAATTATTCAGTGCTTTATGCATTCAAAGAATATGCCTGAATGTCAGTTTGCAAAATGTTGAAGAACTTAAGATTCCTTTGCTAATTACAGCACTCTTTCTTTAAATGTGTCTCTTTGGAAACCCCTCCCCCACCCACCCACCAGGATTTCATTTCTTCAGAAAGAAGCTGATTTAAAAATATTTAGTATTTTATAATTAGCTCACTGTAACTGTGCAGACTTCTCGGTGTATGCCTATGCTTGATGAACGATGGAAATAAATTGCGGCAACTCCGCTGGTATACAGTATTAATGTGGCTGCGGCAGGTACAAACCGTATTTATGTACTGAAATGTGGCTATAAGAGGTACAGGGAGGTACAAACATGTTTTATTTAACAGAAGTTTTATTGAAATCACCGTAGGAAGTGGCCTGTCTCGGCAGTACAGACTCGGTCGTTTGAGTTTAGCGGCGAAAGCTCTGGCCGTCGTTCCCCAGCAACCCCCTTGATGCGTCGCACGTATGATGGCGGGCTGGTGAACTCTCCCGTGCCCCTGGTGCGGACCCGTCTGGCGGGAAGAAGCCTCTCTGTTATCCGCTGAATCCACTTTCCAGGACTGCTGAGGCAGATGGAACGCTTTTAGGAAGGGGAAAGAGGGGAAAAATAACAGGAAAGGAATAAAAGGGAAGTTAATAATTTATTTTAGCACGATTTTTGAAATTGGCTGATCTGCAATTTTACGGCTGTGAGGCTTGAGGAAAGTTATACAAAGCCGCAGACTGCTTCTGTTTTTAATTCCTTTAGTAATATTTGTGTGTGTGTGTGTGTGTGTGTGTGTGTGCGCGTGCGTGCGTGCGTGCGTGCGTGCGTGCGTGCGTGCGTGCGTGCGTGCGTGCGTGTGTGTGAGAGAGAGAGAGAGAAAACACACACAGGGGAGGCTAAGTTGAGGGTAATTAAATTATGTTGTTGGTGGAAATCTTGTATGCCCTTTTATTTTTTATTTTTTTTAAAGTTCTCAAGCTCCAGGTGCTGTAATAATCTCATAATTCAACAAAGAATAGTGAAGCTTCCCCCATAGTCTAAACCATAGTACTATGTTGGGATAGGGAAAAGTTTTTTTTTTTTTGTTTTTTTTTGTTTGTATGTGACACAATATTCAGAATAATATTCAAAATACAGTATATGTAGATATCCAGACTTAAGAAAAGATCTTTTTCTGCATTATTCTGTTGTTTTATTGCACAAGACATAGACCCTCAGCAAATACTGTCCTCAACTGTGGCCATTACTACATAGCTAATTACTGGAGTATTGTTTTATGTCTCTGGCTGATTACTCTGCTATTACATAGTGTTACTTTTCACCTGCTAGGCTAATACTTGGTGCTAATTAATTGGGTATTATGTGGCGTTACTGGCTAATTGCTGATGTGGCCTATAACTTTATGTTCATGGCTAAATACTGGGTTATTAGTGTTATTGGTAAATTGCAAGGGCAGTATATGGTTTTTGGTAGTACTAGCTAATTACTGGGGTATTCTTGATTATTAAGGCACTATAAAATAAAGTACCGCCAAATTAACTGTGTTAAATTAACTGTATTAAGAGCTTGGGTGGAAAAAATAAAAACCTAATTTGTTCTGTATATGTACGTATCAAGTAGGCTACTAGAATGCATAATTGGACATTCTGGTCCATGGTCTGTAAGCCAGTCCAGTCTGTGAGGCAAGCCGGCCTTATTACCAGCCAGAGCTTTCCATTAAACTCAACTGAAAAATCAGCTTTTCTTTTGAGGGCTTACATGTAATTTAAAAACACCATAAGTCCTGTCTTTTTGTCTTTTGACCGAAGGAGCATTTTATGCATGGTGACTGTTTCAATGCAGGGTGACTTGCCTTGCAGAAAATCCTTTGTTTGCTATCTGTTTTAACTCTGTGTGTGTCTGTGTGTTTGACTGGTCTTCAAAGGTCAGTCTGTGTAGACCTCCTATCCAGACAGGCTGCTCTCAGTCTTAATCACGCAGACCAATGGCCAAACATTAAATAACATTTAAATTACAGTCTGGCTGCACGAGGCAGCAGAAGGCCTCATTGAGCGCGTGCGATTGGTTGAGCTTCGAAAAGGTTTGGGAGCGGAACGTTCCAGAACGTCCCAGCCGGTCCTCCCCTCTCTCCCCTTCTGTGAGTGACAGTGGTAGAAACCAGGCCTCCCACCCGGAAACCTATCTGACACGCGCTCGCCACGGACTGAGGCCCAATAGGGAGAATGACCGAGGTCCGCGTGGCGGTCTCCGCTTGCTTCGCCGCAGTTATTTTGAAAAGACGCGCGTGCGCTCAGCGCTCAGCGCTCAAGGCTCAGCGAACGGCCCATTGAGCTGTGTGTATACATCACAGCAGGTGTGCGGAGAAAGACCAGGCTGCTACTGCACACAGCTAAAGGCTCCGGCTCTTCTGTAAACGCCGCCAGCACTGCGTTCAAACGCGGGTCCACATTGTTAACCTTAAATAATCCTCGGCTCTTTTAATTGCTACCGCTGTTAAAACGAAATGGTGCTGTATAGTGGCCGCTTAATGCATCAGTACAAGGGCAAATACACTAAAATGGCAAATACTCTGAATCAATATCACGTATGGAAATTTATTTTATTTTATTTATTTATGCAAATTTTTCAATATACCAATGCCGTGAAGCATTAACTGATTCTAGTTTGGAAATGCCTGGTCTAAATAACAGGCTATTTAAGGTGGATAATTCACAACACTTGTCCTGAATGCAAAGTGTTTTTCCCCTCATAGTGGATTCACAAGTTGTCTCTCTAAAAATGATCAGTAATTGGCACGTCTCAATGTCAGCTAGTCGTTCCGGATTTCTCTGGGTCTATTGATGTGAACACCATTCTGACTGTTTGGAAAGCTTGTTCAGTTTGTCAACAAGCAAGGCATTGTGGAATTTGTAATCCAATCGGATCATTACACCGCTTCCCCGCGAGTTCATTTTCTCTCATTGTCCCGCTTGCGTTAAACGGCGGTGTGCTAACACTAACTGTTTTCGTCTCAAAGATCTTTCACAGGGTCTTGCTGACATCGAACAAATGCTTCAAGCTTCCACACCGAAGGCTCTAATTACTGGCCCTGTCAACGACTTTGTAGAAAGAGGAGCCCACCTCGTTCCTGGCTCCATGAATAATGGCACACTTTATAACGGCACGTATGTCATTTTATAAATGCTAGTTAAACTGGTACAGACCACATCAATGCAAATTGAAAGTGAATATATGACGTTAATGTGTGGATCATGGTGCAATGACATATGGGAGGGGTAGTCCTATCGTGTGGTCCCCCACCCCCCCCCCCCCCCAAAAAAAAAAAAAAAAAAAAATAAATAAATATATATATATATAATCATATACTGACTGCGCCCGGTGTTTGAATTCGTATTTACCTTTTAGGGTTGTTTTTAACGCACTTGTTTCAGGTTGGAAAATGCACTAATGTATGTCGCTCTGGATAAGAGCGTCTGCCAAATGCCTAAAATGTAAAATGTAAATGTAGTCCTAAGGAGAAAAACCTGTCAGAAATATGAATGTAATGTTCCGACATGCCCACTGTATCCAAGTAGTTCATTTCTTACTTATGTTCTGTGAAATATTGATCTTGTTTACTTCCCCTTTAATATTTATATTGCTTGCAATTTGCAAAGCAATATCAGACGTATCAAAGACACGTCGGCTGAATTTACCAAGCTCACGCTGCAAGAACCCCAAATTTTAAAAAAAGAAAGTTTTTCAAAAGTAGAACTCGATATTTTACCGCTTTTGGATTTGTCAGACTTACTTTGTGATCCTGCCAAAGAAATTATCTGTTGTTCCCTTTTTATTGCTTTTTCTTCCAGCGCAGTCCACAGAAGGAACATGCTAAAGTAATAAAACCCTAAATCTTTCAGATTCTCAGAATTAAGAGCTTTCACTACTTTATCAGTCAGTTTACATTCAGTGTACTTGGAGTTGTTGTGTTTTGGCAGTGGAACTTAGGTAGTGGGCCGAAGCGGAATACCTTTCTTTTTTTTTTTTGCCTTCCTTCACTGTAGACTTCAATGTATAGCGATACATATGCAGCCTGATGAAGACAGTGACCCCTGCAGGCTGGGAGGAGCAAATGCATTTACCAGGGCAGCAGCTCGCACTTTCACTCCAGTGCTGAACCGGCATTAATTCTCTGCATGCTTTAGGTGAGGCGGGGAGCGGACGAATAGCACGGCGCGTCAGGCTTGAGCTCGCGGCGAGGAACGACCGTAATACAGAACAGAACGATCCACGTTTCCTCTCGCTCGGCTCTGAGGCGAAGGGGAATTCAGGCAGCTCCGCGGGGCGGTCTGGGAGATTCAGTACGGCTCTTTGTTTTCCAGACGTATTCTACGAGGGCTTCATTACCTGTTACACTCTACCGCATACGGGGCGAGACGTGCTAGATTGCTTAGTAAGGAGCAAAAGCCATTAAAAAAAACAAACAATGGATTTCCGAATAAGCAGGAGAGGGAATCTTAAAAAAATATACAGGCCTCATAAGCCTGGTCCTTTCTCATGACTTCATATCCAGTCTTCACTTTTTTGTCACTTTTAGTGTGTGTGTGTGTGTTTGTGTGTGTGTGTGGGTGTGTTCAGGTCAGCAGAATCACACCTGCTCAGCAGATGTATTGGGCGTCCTCTGCAATGAGAGCAGTGATAGACAGCCACTTATCGGTCCTCCAGAGGATGTATTTGTTGTCCTCGCACGCTCTGTTTGGTCTGAACAGGCGCAACGTTCAATTTAACATTTCCAGCTCCTTTACAAGCGCACGTTGGTGCAAATGTACTTCAGCAGTGAGTGACAAGTAGCTCTCTGCACTAGTATCCAACGTGGGCTCATTTGCGGTCTTTTTCCAAATGGGCTACATTAGTGGAATAAAACGCATGGCGATAGATTTATCATTTGTGTTTGTGTTTTCTGTACATACAGGGCTGTATAGTACACACGCATAAACACACACACACACACACACACACACACAAGCATCCCATGGTATTTTCTTTTCCTTTCTTTTCCATACTACTAAAAGGTCGAATGTGTTTAAATATGCATTTTTCCGAAATGAACGAGTGCATCATCAATAAATTAAGAAGACCTCTTTATCGGCTAATGACTTCGCTCCTGAGCTCAGAACAAACAGCCGCTCCTTTGTCGGAACGATTCCAGTCCTCGATTATGACACAGGGACTGTCTGGGGTTGCGCTTAAGTTTTACGGATAGCCTAATTACGGAGGCGCACTGGGCTTGATCTCCACTGTCTGTGACGCAGCGGCAGATGGAGCGCTGTTACTGGTCCTCCGTTATCAGTCACGGGAGAGCAGGACGTGACAAAGCCTTCAGCGCGACGCGGGCAATCGCCCGAAAGCTCGAAAATCTAATCGACAGCGAGGCGTACCACCCCGGCGGACGAAACGCCCGCTACTGGAGCGGTTAGGGCGGAGCCGCGACGGGCGCGGTCCGGCGTCCCCTGCGGCGACGGCGCATTTCGCGCCGGTAAGCCGCCGGTGGCAAACACGCCTTTGGCCCGGGGTCGTAGAGAGCGCCGTCCGTGCCGAGCGCGGAACAGATTGCACAGGCGGAGGCCGGGGATTGAAGTGCTTACCGGCGCCTAATCTCGCTGCGGACCACGTGCCGCGATGCAGAGGCGCCCCCAGGAGCCAGACAGACCCGGCCCGTCCTTTGGTTACCGGCGGCAGAGCTCGTAACGCGGGCTCCTGTATCTTCTGGTCTTTTACTGCTTTCACCAATGCTGTGTGAAAATGGTCATTAAGGGTTTATTTTTCGCGACGGTGCCTGCAAGCTGCAGAAAGGGCTGGTCTGCCCGTCTCTCGCTCTGGGCTCTGCGGCCGGCGCGACCCCTGAATGCTAATTTTCCCCCCTCGCTTTCAAGGAGGGACTGAATAAATGGTGCATCAACTGGCATATCCGCACTGTACAAGCGCCTGCTTGAAACCGAGTCAGTCAGTCAGTCAGATGAAGAATCAATTGATTATTCATGTACACAGCACTCAAGGTCCAACCCAGTTACTGGAGATCTACTGTCCTGTAGGTTTTCATTTCAACCCTAACAATGCACACCTCATTCAACAGCAAGAGATCTCGTTGAGCTGCTAATTAGTAGAATTAGGTGTGCCAAATTAGGGTTGAAATGGAAACTTACAGGATGGTAGATCTCCAGAAACAGGGTTGAGGACCACTGACTGATCTGTACATTGGTTTTCCAAAAAGAAAGATTCCCATGGTTTTGTTATGAGAGGAATTTCCTGAGATAGGACAGGCATGTCAATCACTGTGTTGCGGCTGAACTCTGACCCCCCTCCCCCACCCCCACCCTGCTCTTACTTCCAGTTCTGATCTACCCCCCCCCCCCCCCACACACACACACACACGCCTCTAGGCATGGTCAGTAATGAGCAGATCTGTCCTCTGCAGCCGTTAGACAACTTCCTGATTAACCTGTCAGAGGGAGTACCCTGTAAATTACATTACGTTAAATTGCATTCATTGGCAGACGCTTTCATCCGAAGAGATGTACAGTAAGTGCATACCAAAGGTCATTGAAACAACTACAAGCAGGTCGGATAAAGTAGTTCTATCAAGGTATCCATTGACATGAACATCGAGTCTAGTTCAGAGTTAGCAATGGCTAAGTCTTAAGGCTAAGTTAGTAAGAAACGATAAACTACAACATCGTTCAAGACACTAGTACTACATGAGTGTTAGAGAATCAAGATACAGGATACAAGAAACAAGATACAAGTGCATATATGAAAGTGTACTAGATTATTGGCTCAGTCAAGGTAGAGTCTGAAGAAGTGTGTCTTCAGACCACGACGGAAGGCAGGCAGTGACACTAAATGGATCATCTTGGCGGTTAAAAATGTATCCGCGCAATGTGGAGAGAATGAGATTACTGTATGTCCAATTTGCATAACTATGATGGTGACATTTTATCGTATGGGCCGGGACGTATGCTGATGGAAAACACACACGCATCCCCACAAGCTACCTAAAGAGGCGTCCCCACAAGCTACCTAAAGAGGACCGTTTCTCAGTCCTGCATTCCTCTCACGTAGTAGTCAGAGCAACGGCAGACTTTGTCTGACTTGTCTCCTGTTGACGGAGTTACACGTACGTCACGTCCAATCTTTTAGAAGAAGAATGTTGTCTTGACATTCTACCGTGACGAGGTAATCTATTTTTGTTTGGTCCTTCACATCCTGGTTGTCCTTTCCTGAACATTGGAGGCATGTTTTTCCACACGGAGGCAAGAAGCGATTTTTTTGGCTCTGTTCCTGCCACACACACACTTGATTTATACCAGGCGGTCATGTTTGGCATCGATTTTAGGTTCATATGTCAGGTTGTTTTTTTTCACCGGGCCTTCCCACGATCAGAAACTGCACCTTTTGTCCTCCCGCTACTTCACACAGCGGTGTCGCTCCCAATCAAAGCTCCGGCGCTCCGGTGCTCCGGTGCTCCGTATGAGTCGACGGGATGTCCGTCTCCGGCTGAATTTTAAAGCTCACGCATTACGATGGCTACGGTGTGCCGGTGCCCTGCTCTCAGTGCCCGGAGTCAGCTAGGCGGTAAATTAGAGCCAGCGCGGTTCCTGTTTGTGTCACCCACAGTTTGGCTCCCCGTCCTAGAAAGCCACTTGTCCAGAACCCCGCAGCGGTGACTGTCTGGCGTTCTCTCTCCACCCACCCACACCCAATCACGTTCAGGGACGCTTCTCTGAGGAGCGAGGGAAGCAGAGCAAGGGAGGAAATGAGGAGAGAGGGAGGGAGGGAGTGAGGACATTGAGGAATGGAGGAGGGAGGGAGGGAGGCGAGCGCGAACATCGGGGAGAGATTAGCGATTAGCGAGCCGCTCTGCTCAGGGGCGACGCTTGTCCTCGTTTCCCAGCATCCTCGCGGGGGAGACTGGGAAAACCAGGCCGTCTGGTCTGTGCGCCGGCAGCAGGGCCCGTTCTACAGGGAACGTCGGCGTTCTGCACACCTGCCCTCAGGTGTTCCCGCCAGGCGGAACACCGCAGCGCACACAGGCCATTACCGCCGATCCCCTTCATGCCTCGTTACGTAACGCCATGAGTAATGCTTCGGCAGCTGGGGTGTGAGTAATGCCTTAATTACGCAGGCAAACAGCAAGCACATAATCCAGACAGAAGGCATTGGCCTTGTGGGGAGAATCGGGTCCCACTGCCTCTGTCAGGGGTCACAGAAAGACAGTGTAGTTCTCCCCATTATAGTTAGGTAAATGTTCCACTTTTGCAAACTTTTGCACTTAGTGAGTATAGGGCCCTTCACTGGCCGTTCATTGACCGCTAAATGCTTGCAAATGCAACGCTGTCAGAAAAAGAGGAACGGTAGGGGTCTGTTTTTGTTCTCTAAGGTACAATGTTCCCTCACTGGGTCAAATTTGTACCTTAGACTACTAATCTAAAAGGATAAAGGATACAATGGGCGCACTTTTACATTACATTACATTCATTTAGCAGACGCTTTTATCCAAAGCGACGTACAATTAGTGCATACAGAGACATCATCAAGATCACTACAGAACAGACAAGACAAAGCACATCCTTCCCATAATGTAGCAGCTAGCTTTTGAGGGTACTGCCCCAGTGACAAGCCTTCGTTCTCCTACAGGTACGATTTTTGCACATTTCTTCTGACAGCATAGGCTCTTAGTCTTAGAGTTTTATATTTTTGATGATTACGGTTCGTTGCACAATGCTGCGAGCTGGATTGAGCCGAGGCAGTGACTCATTATTTAAATACCCAGTCTTAGCATTTCTGTGCTACATGTTTTTTTTATGTAGATGGCCTCATGCTGTCTCATCATATTTGTACTGCTGTTGACTCATTTCTTCTTTGGGCATAGCTTGAGCTTGCTTTGTATTCTGTTCCTTTCCGTTCAGGTCCGCCGGTAGGAAACGGCGGGCCCTGGAGTGGCTGAGTTCCTCTGGTCCTCGCTCTGTCGGATTACTTAGTCATGCACTTGGATCAGTAATTAAGCTAAAGGATGTGGGTGACCACGGGTTCTAGGAACTCGGCGTTCCAGCAATTAGAGAACCCTTGCAGGGTTCTAGTCTTCCTGTGACTGGGTGGCTAGCTCCCCTGCTGTTGTGTTCAATTCGTTTTGCTCCGGTACGGCCGCTCCCTCTGGAGTGGCACCCAGCAGGGGATCTTACCGTTGGAGCGGCGCGCTCTCTGGCCCCTCTGAAGTATTGGGTTGTTTTTGAGCCGTCGGATTTCGACTCGGAGCGTCGGGGGGGGGGGGGGGAAGGCGCGACGTCAGCCTCTCGCCAAAATCGGCCGGCGGAACGCCAGAGAGGCGGGCGGAGGATCGCTCCCGCTCCCTCCAGACGGCGAGCTTCAAAGACGAGCGGCCCGCTCCCTTCCGCCCGACGACTCTCGGCGACACCGGAGAGAGCGGCGGACGGGCGCGATGCTAACGTCTCTCTCCATCTGCTCGGAGACGCGACATCAGAAGGAGCCCAGGGGCCCGGGGGGGGCCTTTAAACGGCTCCTGCGCTCCTGTTGTTGTTGTTGTTCCACTTTTACTCCACCCCCCCCCCCCCCCCCCCCTCCCAAACACGAGCCTGGCTGGGCTGGGGACGGCTGTAATCACATATGGGCCCGTCCCCTCGTTCCTGTCCGACGCCTTGCGTGACGGCGACGCGCGAAAGAGCGGGATCGCGGACGCATCGCCACGGGCGAGGGCGAGGGGGGGGGATTACGTTTTTACTTAAACCGCATACCGCAAAATGCAATTACAGCCCTGTATACCAGGGGGGCTTACCAACACCGCTCTCAGCAGCTTTCACCTTGGGCACCTTACACGTTTTGAGCTCCCTTCACCCGGAGCTGTAGTGGGAGGGGGGTGGGGTTAGTGACCGGGGCAGGGCACAGGGGTCTGATGACAGGGAAGGGGCCGTGTTCTGTTCTAAGGCGCATATTCTGCATTGAGACGGCAGGTTGATTATAGAGTTGTCAGTCTGAAGGCAGGTAGCCCTGATGAACATAAAGCAGCCGCTCCCCCCATAGGGAATAGTCAGACCGAGCAGCCTGCTACTTTGTATTGCAAACAAACCCCGGTGCTGCGGAGTGGGAATCGATTCCGCCTGCAGCTCGATGCCTCATCTCTCTCTCTGACGCTCGCAATTCATCCGATCTGATAAACAGCTTTGGCCGGAGGAGCCGAGCCGTAAGAAGGGGGCTGCCTGTAGTGGCGTTAGCGCAGCGGGACCACTTTTACTCCCGCGCTTCCCTTTCATTCCCTGTGGTTTGTGTGTCTGTGACGCTCTCCAATGAGGGAGGGGGGGTCAGGTCCTGTAATTGGCACCTTTTAGACCTTTTTGCTTTCTCCTTGCTATCTTTCCTTCTCTCTTTCTATCTCTTTTTCAGTCTCTCTCTCTGCTTCTATCTCTCTCTCTCTCTCTCTCTCTCGCTCTCTCTCTCTGTTGCAGTCGATAAACTAATCTAATTTCAGGGGAGGCAGGCAGCTGATATTTGGAGTCCATGCTGAGCCACAAATGACTTCACACCGGCGCGGTCTGCGGGAGGCTCCTGGAAGAGCGATTCTCCGTGCGCCCCGCTCCGCTGAGGGACGGGCCTGTCGGGCGCTCGCCGGTCCCTCGCCGGCCCGGTCCCCCCGAGGCACCAGATTATTTCTGTAATCACCCCTCCGCCGCCGCCGCGCCACATGCAGAGTTCTGTGCTTCCTGCTAGGCCCACGAGCCGAGGCCCAGAGACAAAGTTTTACCTCAGTTACTCTCGGGCGTTACGCGCCCGCGCGCCGTAACGAGCAGGGAGCCGCGCAGCGCCGCGGGGGGGAGAAACGCGCCGGATCCTCCACGGCCTCGCCGTCACGCGCAAGCCGACTTTGCTTAATTCAACCGCGTATCAACGGCCCCGCGTATTATCAGCGTTACGCCCGAACGGCGGCGCATGGAGCTTTCCGCATTATCCGCGGCCGTTACCGGTTGCTATGGCGCCCGAACCGTACGGAGGACAAGTGTCATTAATAAACGCTTTCATTTGGTTTTTTTTCCCTGTTTTTATTTCCTTCTCTGCTTGACGTAGCTCTTGTTCCCGTAACTCCTCAGTGGGGGGGGAAAAATAGAAAGCGCGCATCTGTAAACAAACAAAAAAATCTTGCGCGCCATTGATTTCCTTCAACAAAATACCCGCCGCTATTTGGATTCCTCTGGTCCTCCAAGGATTGTGATCGTCCCTTAGGTTTTTAATAGCGTCTAAGTCTACTCGGCTGCTTAACATCCTGTGATTATTTCCTGTTTGGCTCTGTGGAAATGTGGCACACTTCCCTCACCTTGAACCGCGAGGATTCCGGGGGAAAACATCTTTTTGTTCTGTTTCTGCCTTGTTCGTCTAGATCTGAGATTTACGGGTTTATTCGGCTGCTTGGGAGAATTTTTCCTCTCTAGTTCCTTCTTGCTGCTTCTTATCTGAGAGAGAAGCAAACAGCCTTCTCTGGAGGACGGTGCTGATATATTTTACCCGCTAGAAAACGTGCGAGGCGTGCCGTAGAGCGTGCGCTGTAAAAAACGATAGCCGCCTTGCACCGCTCGTCTCACAGGTGCCCTCCCTCTGTGGTGTTTTTAAGCGAAGTCCGATTCTCTTCGGCCGTTAGATTAGCCTCCGCGCCGGTCGCTAGGTAAGCGCCGTTGGAAGAAGGGCCCCCGACCGGGCCCCAAACGCCCGGCCCGTCATGCAAACGTGCCGGGAGGCGCGCGAGCGGGACGGACCGTGACCGGATTTGGTTTGGTCCTCAGCTGCGATAACCCTCCGCCGTTAAAAGTGCTGCCAGCAATTCCGCTGCCGCGTCCTACTTTTTAATTTGTCCGTTTTCTCCTCTTTAATATCGGTCATTGTTTCACAAACCCGTCGGAATCTCGGGCATCTTAAAAGAAAAAGTCCGCAGGGCATTCCCAGAGCCGGCGAAAACTACGCGGGCTTTGTCCTAATTTTAGTTTTTTCTTTCTTGTTTTTGTTTTTCAAAGTTGATTCGCCCGACCGCTTTCTGTACCCTGAATCTGAAGCCATCTGGATGTCTTCACAGGAGAGGGGTGGGTGGGGAGAAAACAGGCTTTATCTTTTCTAATCTCCGTTTAGTGTTCCCCAGCCGTGATCCAATTGATTTTATGTAGGATCAGACATCCGTTTTCAAAATCTTGGATAATAGAAAAATTATAGCGCATTAATAATATTGACGTATTTCACCTGACGCACACGTCCCTTTTTTAGCGCCGGCTCACGGGCCGCGTCTGCCGTGTTATTTCTGCTCCGTCACGAAGCCTGCCGACGCCAAGTCCTGCAGCCACAGGCGGTCCTCAAAGAACGATGGATAGGGCGCTCCGCTCCGCGCAGTCTGGTGTCAGTTCTGCCGCTCCAGACTTTGAGCTTTGCGAGAAAAGAGGAGGCCGAGGAAAATGCAGGTTGGTGTTATATTTATTGAAATGTCTTCTGAGGGCAGCATTGCAAACCTTACCGTAACCGTAACCCTTACCCTAACACTAACCTTCTCGCTGCTTGGATGACAACCAATCACATGCAATGCTGCCCTCAGAAGACATTTCAATAAATATAATACCAACCTGAGAGGAAGATATTGGTCATTGTTTCACAAACCCGTCGGAATCTTGGGCATCTTAAAAAAAGGTCAGCAGGGCATTCCCAGAGCCGGCATAAATTACGCTCTGCAGTACAAACAAGAACAGGGGGGGGGGGGCTTCCCCTAGGCTACATCAACCAGGTATCCGGCCTGAGTGGCGTACGTGTGGAAGCTAGGCTGTTCCGTGCGATTGAAAACTAATCCCCTCCCCCTCCCCCCACCTCCATGTCTTACAGATGATGAAGTTCGCCTGGGAGAGCTACAAGCGCTACGCCTGGGGATCCAATGAACTCCGACCTGTCTCCAAGCAAGGCCACTCCAGCAATTTGTTCGGTGAGCATCTGTCCTGCACCCCACCCCCCACCCCCCTTCTCCGGGAGACTGATGTGGCGGTTCACGCGGCCTGACGCCTAATCGGCCTTGCCCCTCACGTCAGGGGCGTATCAGCCATCGGTCAATCCGGCCCCCCCATCAATCAATGCGTCGGCACACATTAGGCCTCAGGGAGCAGGAGAGTGGCCGCCTGCACTTCCTCAGGGCGTCAGGGTGCAACGTGGTGCCGCATAGCTTTAGCTCTGCCGCTGAATGCCGCTTGTGTTTTTTTTTGGAATGTTTTCAAAATTAGCAGTACTGATAGTTACATCAGCATTAGAATGTTTGAGTGAAGAACATTCTTACCACGTGCTTGTGATCTTAAACAGTTAAAAGAGAATCAGCCGAAGCCAGCACGCCATTGTATGTCAATGGAGGATTGCTCTGAATTTTAGTTCAGATTAAAGATTTGGAGGAGAGACTTCCTCGGCGACAGATCTCTTTCTACACTGACTGACATTTAACTGAAACTCGCGCCGTTTACCAGCTATGCCTTTAGAGGATTTTTGAATCGGCTCTTGTTCGAGCCGGATTTTCGCAGAGGGAAGCGAGGCAAGGAACGACCGCACCAGTGTTGCCCGCCATTAGCCGATTGCCTGTCCATTCGTAGGCAGGTATCTGAAATGAATTAACATCCACTCCAATAAACGAGTCCCCCAGCGTCGGCTCGAACGTTGTTAGTAATGAACATTGTTGGTAACTGGAGTGCAACAAAAACATCTCAACTCTATCCACAAACCAAATAATGTCAGTAAATGCCTGTGCGCATTTGTACACTTAATTTAACAGATTTCACTCCTTCAACTTCGCTTGCAAGTTGGTCTGATTCCTAAAGATATGTAACAAGTACATACTATAATTGTACCTTGGCTTAAAATCTGTGCGCATATGCCTTATGTGTGTCAGGCCATTTATAGTGGCAGCAGTGGCAGCTTATAGAAGAGCTCATAAAGCACTTACGAGCGCTATGTGAGCTACACATGGAAATCCAGCAGTTTAGGGTTTTGTTTTTTTGGAGAGTTTTAGACTGCTGGTTTCATCGTTTTCAAGAGTAATTATTGTACTTTTTCAACAGAAACCAAACTGCTATTTTTTTTATAAGCTGCTCGTTTTTTCCCCTCCAGCGCCAGAGCCATCATCCTGTGAGAGATGGAGTGCCACGTTAACAGATAGGATTCAAAAGACTTGAACGCTCGAGAGAGAGAGAGAGAGAGAGCGAATACGGGCTGGATGAGCACTCTGTGAGCTGTGGATAGAGCGGGAGGTTTTAGCTAATGCAGCCACAAACACCTGCAAACAGCAGAAGCGCTAAGCCCTAAGCTATAGCGTAACGGTGGAGCAGGAACGGCATGTGTCGTCAAGTTTCGGGAAGGGCCGTGTGACCTTATAGGGCAGGGTCTGTGGTCAGTGGGCAGCACTGTGGCGACAACGTGGTTCCCCAGTCTTCAGACTCATTCGGTCGATCGACCACGGCGACTGCGTAACTAGGAAGGTCGGTGTTGTCATAACTGACAGCCCGGTTATGCACAGACTCATGGGAAATGAAGTCACTGAGCTGACGACTGTCATATGCCCCAACGTGCCTCTTCTGTGAGCTTAGCCACTGGAGTCAGTGGTAACACGGTCAGGAGCACAGCATGTACTATCTGTCACTCACTGGTCTGAACTAATCATCGTGTTCTGCTGTGCAGCATCTTACGATTGGTTCAAACACGTCAGTGATTGACAGCTGACTGTAGCTCCACCCGCTCCGGTCTTAACGAAACCTCGCTCTCCCGTCCCTACGGTCCCTGTTCCTCTGCATTTTCATCCGCTACGCTTTGACCCCCCCCCCCCCCCCAAAGGGCTCGAAACCCCCGGAGGTCCAAACGCGAATATACACATTCGCGGGTACTTATATGTATATCACAACCGTATGTAGGTCGCAGTCACGGAACCGTGGCGAGCAATCCAAGGGGGAGCCCGCTGCGAAAGGCTTTGTTTTTATTCGGTGAATATTCATTAGCGGCCCATTGTGAGCCCAGGTTTCAGATATGAGGGAGAAGGAATGAAAAGTGCCGTGCTGCCCTCCCCCCCTCCCCACACACGCACATGCACACACGCACACACACCCGCACACACGCACACACAGCCGCACACACAGCCGCACACACGCACACACAGCCGCACGTAGCCACATCTGAAACCGAGCTCCACAGAGGCGCTCACACGAAGGCCTCGTGCCACACGAGCGGGCGAGCGTAGTCTCTTGTTGTTGTTATCTCCCTCTCTCGTCCCCGCGGCGATGGAGCCCCGCTCGCGGGAGCGTCCGCAGGGGGGACGGCGGCGGGGGACGGCCGCCCGGGCCCCGCGAGGCGAGCGGGCGAGGCTCCATCGCCGCCGCGTATCGACCGCCCCGCTTCGTTACACGCTTTCCTAATGAGCACAGGAGCAACTGTGTTAAACATGCATCGCTGTGGCACTGCAACCTCGGAGGTGTCAGGTTGGAGGCAGGGAACGCGGGATGGGGGGGGGGGGGGGGGGCCCTGGTTGATGTAGCCCAGGGGAAGCCCCCCCCCCCCCCCCCCCCCCCCCCCCCTGTTCTTCTTTGTACTGCAAAGCGTAGTTTTCGCCGGCTCTGGGAATGCCCGAGATGCCCGAGATTCCGACGGGTTTGTGAAACAATGACCGATATTTTCCTCGCAGGTTGGTAGCCTATTATATTTATTGAAATGTCTTCTGAGGGCAGCATTGCATGTGATTGGTCGTCTCAGCCATCCAAGCAGCGAGAAGGTTAGGGTTAGTGTAAGGGTTACGGTAAGGTTTGCAATGATGCCCTCAGAAGACATTTCAATAACTATAACACCAACCTGCATTTTCCTCGGCCTCCTCTTTTCCTGCAAAGCTCAAAGTCTGGAGCGGCACACGCCCGGCCCCCCCCCCCCCCCGCCCCTCCTCCAAAAGGCTTGAGTGAATAAACGGCTGCTTTCTCTGCTGCCCTCTCTCCACTCTGTTAACTGTCAGATGCACTTTAATGGGAGAGGCTGCCAGCGGAAATAACTCCTGATTAACGTGGAGCTACTGCCGAACTCTACCCGAAGCGGGAAGCAATGCTAACGCCGGCACATTAACGGTCAGGATCTGGCTGTCTCTCTTTGCGCTGGTGACCTGATGTTCAGTTCTGCGCAGAACAATTCTATTTTACATGTACTTTGCAAATGTATGCAAATAGCACAAAGCTCTAAGTACTTAACGGCGAGGGTGCAAAAGTTTTATGCTCCAAAGAGGTTAAACATTTATGCAAGTGGCGAGCTCTGAGAATGTATTTTCAAGCTAGAACATTGTGAATTGTATTAACCATAGACTGTGAGTGGTGTGTACATGGAAAGCCAATTACTTCTTTACGCAGCTGTTTTAATTTAAAGAGACATTTATTTTATTATAAAGGATTACCGTTATCATGGTCTCTCTCTCTCCATCTCTTTTTCCATCTCTCTTTCTCACTCCCTCTTTCTCTGCGCAAGACGTAATTAAATTCGGAGAAAAGGATATCTGTTGAGCCGTCGTGAGATTGATACAACAAGTGAGAATTAATCACAGATAAGGTGCATTTAGGCGTTTGAAGTGCGAGAGCTCACAGTGTGTTGACAGCCCCCACAAAAGGGCTTGAATTCACAGCCCGAATTAAAGGATAGAGTTTAGCAACTGCATAATCAGTGGTTTGCTGGGAAGAACGCGGCACAGTTCTTCCACCACTTATTCCCCGCAGTCAAGGTTCTGCCGCAAAGTACTTCAACTTTTCTGCGTTACAACTTTTGAGCCCCCAAGTACGAGGTGCAGTAATCACCAGTACTCTCGATGCATACCTTGGATGACACTTCAGAGATTTGAATGATACTAGAAGTCGAATTTGTACCTCGCAAGCCAAGCAGTTTTTTTTTTTTTTTTGACTCCTACAGATATACGCTTTGTTAACAGGCCTGCCCCCTGGATTTGACTGTATGCAGAGAGCCTTAATGAGAGTGCCAGCCCTTCGTTTTGAGACCTTTGTCAGTCTCGTACTGCGTCTGGCCCAAAGCTAATACTTTTTAAATGGATTTCAGCATTGTAATAATTTGTTATTTAATGTAGGATGCAATGGCTTATGGTTCCTGTGGGCACTGCTGTGATTGTATTTTGATGGTACCGCATGATTTATGATGTTTCCACAGTAGAGTAATTTCTTATAATGACTTACAGCAAAATAGCATCATAACATCAATCAGCCTTTAATTAACGTTTTAACGTAATATGCGCTTCCAGTACGGTTATTTGCACGCAGACGTCGTATTCGCGTCTTCCTAATTTCCAGCTCTTTGTCACCCATAGAAAAAGTTTTTAATTGGAAAAGATACATGGAACAAACTAGGAAACAAACAAAATTGTGTTTCCCATTTTCCTGTTCTGTGAAAAATTTGAGGAATATTTGTAAGTGAAAGCTTTTTTTAATGTTGACTTTGACTCAGGCTGCGGCTAAAGGTGGCTAATTGATTGTGGAAAAAAAGCAACTGCTTGAGCGTGGTTCAGTATTGCGGAGGCAGATGAAAGCAATTAAGTCGTAGCCTTACTTAATGCAGCGTTTCCAACTTCATTGTCTTCTTCTCTTTTCTCTGTATCATTTAGTTGGCCATTTTCTGGACAAACGGAATAACAAAACAAATTCATCAGAGCTGAAGGGCGTTGCCACACGCCGCGTTGGATATCCCGACGTGGGGAATTGCGCGTTGTTTTAAAAAGCAAAACAAATAAACTAAAATCTTCTCCGTTCACTCTCACGGGATCCTGGCAAAAATAACAAACAAAAATAACGAAGACAAAATAAGGCGCAGGACAGCTTGACAGCTTTTCAGCCGGGCTTCAGGCTCTCTCTCGCTCTCTCTCGCTCTCCCTCTCTGGGTGCGCCATTCCGGTCTCCGGCGCCTTCTGTGAAAAGAAGCACACTTTTAAACCTTGGGCTGATTAGTAACACAACCCCGAGTGTGCCCGGTGCCCACTTAACCAGTAGGCGCGGCCCCAGATGACCCCCAATTTCCTCTCCCGGATCGAGCTGTGCCACAGGCGTCAACCTGGAACAGCAAGTGCCGTTCTTCAACCCTCTTCATATCTGGAGAACGGCACCAGCGCGGTGACCAAAGAACACGCCTCTCATGAAAGATTCATCCGCCCTGTGCTGGTTCTTCTCCTCGCAATAAAGGCTTCTCCCTTCTTTCCGCTATTCTCCACCGCTGTTCGCTGAGCGCGAGGATAGACCGGGGATTTATGGGCCAGATTTGATTAACCTCCTTAATTTAGCCAGGGAGGCTGGAGTCGTATACCAGTGGCATTTCTCCCAGTCGCCGTGGTTTATAAAAGGCGCTTGTGTCACAGGCTTGAGTAACCGCACGAGCCGCTGCCCGGCCATTACGGCGGCCGTTCCAGGCACGCCGAAACGGAGAGCTTACTCTCCCAGGCCCCCGCTGGAGTCCACCTGAGCAGGCCCACTCGGCTCCAGCCGAAGATAAACCCAGTCAACCGCCATTAATCAAGCGAAGGGGGCCGTGCATTATTAATTTATGGGAGCGGTTGGCTAATGGGAGCCTGGCCATTTATTATGCATGCCTCGACATCTGCACGGTGACTCTCTGTTTACCTGCGAAGATGAAGCAGAGTAATTGATCTCCACGTTGTCCCTCCCTCTGCAATCGAGGTGCACCCCTTCGGATAGACGTGTGCTCCCAATAGGACCCGGCTAGCCGGAGCCGGGAAGGGGAAGGTGTTGCTCCGTAAAGCCACTTTAGCCGCTAACTCGCTCTGGTGCGCCCTCTCTCTGTTATAAATAATTAAGCGGATAAATAAATAGAACCGTTAAGTGCCAGGTAGTGCTCGGGATAGCGCGGCTTATTTCAACAGTTCGAAGAGTTTCGACGCGACTCGAGCCGGCGGAAATGGGTTTTAAAATCGCGGGTTTACGGTAATCATCGATGACCGACTCGGGCTCCCTCCCAATCGCTGCAACACGATGCTTTCATTTTAAAATTACACGTGGCCACTTCTTAATGGAATTTGATGATATTCAACAAATGTTGTCATCCCCGATTCTGACGATAGTGTTGATTTGCAGCTCACCTGGTCAAATATCCAGGTCACGGTGGCTCCTCATCAAAAATATGTAACTTTAAAAGCTTCCCATTACACGTTTATTGCCAATTGTCTCTGCAGCCAGTGTCCATGCTTTTCATTATGGATCGTTGGAAATTTGTTATTCAAGAGATGAATAAAATTATGTGTCTGCCCTACTTAAAACTTTCTCTGTATTCCAATAATCTGATATAGCCTAAGGCCTAAGGCCTATAGACAAATTCACAAGCCTATTTCCTGTTTTGCGCTTCTCATAGCAGGAGTGTGCTCCCACCGAGTAAGGCTAATATTAAGTATTTCTGTTTGAGGCTCACGTTGCGTCCCTGCTTTATTAAGCACGACATCAATTTTAAAAGCAGTGGGTAATCTGGCTTAGTTTCTGCCATGCCGGGTTTGATAAGTCGCTCGGGCTGCGCGACTGAGGCGCGAGGTGCCGGTCACGCCCGCAGCAGTGGCAGCTGCGATGATGAATGCAGGTGTTCGGAGCCGCGCGAGATCTCAAGGGGGAACTGTAGGCGGTTCCTCTACGGTCCCCTTCAGGGAAGTCCCTGACTGCTCGCTAAAAGAAGCCTTTTGTCACTAGTCGGTCGCGACTTGGGAGTCGGCTCGGTCACGTGCGCCTGGGTCGTCGCCAAATTTGCGGGACGGGCGCTTGTCGCATTTTATGCCGGGTTTTGTCAACGGTCGCGTGTTTATCGGGAGAGAGGGTGTGAAGGGTTTAGCTGCGCTAAAACTGATCCCTAATCCAGGTTTTTCCCCTTTCCTTGTGTGAAACGACGGTACAGTGCGTCGCTCAAATAAAGGGTTTTTGCTAATGTGATTGTAACTATTGTGTCAGTGACGGCGCTTGGCTGCGTCCCTCCACTCAACAATACAAAGAGAAACCTCACGCTGACAGCTTGCCCATTTGTCTGTTAAAGTAGGGACAAGGTAGTCAGGCCAACAATTGTAGTTAAAAGTAAACAACATTTTTTGAATATTTCCGTGGCTGTAAAAAAAATAAATAAAATGCGTAGAACTGGTGTCACACACAGCGTATTTCTGACTAAACCGTCACATATGTGCTGTGCAAAAAAATTTGCCTATTTGCAGAGTGTTCATTTTAATTTCACACTTTTTTGAAATTCTGGACTGACATTTCACTTGGCCTTCTCATCTCATTCCAGGAAGGGTAAAACCAGAACCCTGACCGTTAAGAGGAACGCAAAGTCTAATTTAATTTGATTACAAAGAGCGGCTCAATATCCAAGCTACTCCACGTTCTACAGTTTCTTTAAATGTGCCACTCAGAGTCAGCCATCAATGATTATCGGTTAAGATAAATAACCGTCGGACGGCGCAACAGCCGCTACCGAGCATAAAACCGACTTCTTTACCAGATTAACCGTAAAGCATCTTAATGCCGGCCTCCGGCTTCTGAGAGAACACATAAGAAAATCAAGTGTAATCCGGGCTGACAGCCTGGAAGTGATAGGAATAAAACATTATACGTGGCTCTGCACTTCACAGATCCCGGAAATAGGCCTCCTGCCACTCATCTCTCTCTGTATTTCATCTGAAGCCAAAACGAAAAAGAAAAAACAAGGATGTCTGCGCGCTTCTTGGGTTTAAAGGAGAAAAAAAAAAACATTTGTATAATGCGCATGAGGCCCTCTGTGTGTCTGTGTGTGTGTGTTTGTGCATGTATGTGTGTATCTGTATACCTCTCGCTGTTTTCTATTAGTTGTTAAAATGTGTTTAAATGTGATCCATAATATTGAGTAAATTGCGTTGTCTGTGGGCAGTACCGGTGTCGTTTGGCAGGGATTCAAAGGGAGATGGTTTATTACCACCCTGAGGAAATGTGTTTAAATTACGGGGCCGTTTCCCAATCTGAATATCCAGTCAGCACTACAGGGTCTGTAATGTCACTCCGTCACTGTCCACCTTAAGCAGCTAACGTGGAGGTTGTGCTGGGTTACTGGTTTTAACGCACGTCGAGAGACCGTTCCCCTTCAGTGCCACCCCAGTCTATTGGGAAGCCAACAGGCCTCACTGGCCTCCTGGTGCCACGGTGAGGAGTCTCCCCAGGGTTTGCACTCCCAGTGCTGGGCACATGCCCCAAAGGCAGTCCCATCACACCGGAGGTGGTGCTTCACCGTGTACCCTGTATTCCCAAGGGGGGGAGAGTGAGAGGGAGGGAGAGAGAGAGAGAGAGAGAGGCAGTGAGTATCAACAGCATGGCGAATAAAAACATATTTTTACAGATGGTTAATCTTTGTTGGAATAAAAACCCGTTTCAGTTTTATTTTTGTTTTTTAGAATAGCATAGGTGGGAATGGATCTGGTTTTTATGAATGTTTGCTTTATAAAAAATTTAAAAAAACACACAAAAATTTTTTTTTAAATGGATTTTATATTGCAGACCTTTACTGGGTTTCCCAAATACAGTCTGGCCTCGGTTAACCTTAAATCGATTATCTGCTGTTGGGCACCGAGCGCTCCATGCCCACACGTGCTCGCTCGCGCGCTACAGCGCCCATGAGGCGGACGAGCCGAGACGCCCGCCACTAGCATGGCTTCTGTTCCAGCCGCCGCACGAGTCTGTCTCAATAATCAATATTGTGTTTTACGCGTGTGTGTTTACTAAATATCCATGTGAAAAATTATATATGGTGATTTATGGTGAGGGAGTAAGAAGAATCCCTGAAAGGCTAGTCCCTGCTAGAGCCTCTCTATTAAACGTCTTCTGTGCTTAACCAACGACTTCCTTCCTCCCATATAGAGCGCTTCAGTGAGACCTCACTGTACTGTGTGTGTGTGTGTGTGTGTGTGTGTGTGTGTATGTATGAGCGTGTGTGTGTGTGTGTGTGTGTGTGTGTATGAGCGTGTGTGTGTGTGTGTGTGTGTGTGTGTGTGTGTGTGCGCGCGCGCGCTCGTGTTTGTCTTTGACATTGTACGGGCCCATGTCAGGTCATCCACCGTCGTGTGTGATGTGAGCCCCGTCAGCAACTTTGGGTAATGACTCCAGCGAGCAGATTAGGGAATAAATGGAGTGAGATGGGAAAGGGAATGTGAGCCATCAGAGCCTTCTCCCTGACTGGAGTAATGGAGACTCACATGTCACAGGCCTTCTCCCTGACTGGAGTAATGGAGACTCACGTGTCACAGGCCTTCTCCCTGACTGGAGTAATGGAGACTCACGTGTCACAGGCCTTCTCCCTGACTGGAGTAATGGAGACTCACATGTCACAGGCCTTCTCCCTGACTGGAGTAATGGAGACTCGCATGTCACAGGCCTTCTCCCTGACTGGAGTAATGGAGACTCACATGTCACAGGCCTTCTCCCTGACTGGAGTAATGGAGACTCGCATGTCACAGGCCTTCTCCCTGACTGGAGTAATGGAGACTCACATGTCACAGGCCTTCTCCCTGACTGGAGTAATGGAGACTCACATGTCACAGGCCTTCTCCCTGACTGGAGTAATGGAGACTCACATGTCACAGGCCTTCTCCCTGACTGGAGTAATGGAGACTCGCATGTCACAGGCCTTCTCCCTGACTGGAGTAATGGAGACTCGCATGTCACAGGGCTTCTCCCTGACTGGAGTAATGGAGACTCACGTGTCACAGGCTTTCTCCTTTCGCCGTTTCGCCCGCAGAATGAGTCCCTCTCCTGTGGGCGCGGGAGGCAGTGCCCGAGCGGCCGGCGATCACGTCCAGCCCAGAACACCCAGGTGTTCAGATCAATACCTCATTATTGGCGTTCCCTCCTTATTTTCCAAAGCGGGCCGCCTTTCCGGGGGTACGCTTTTTTTGTTTGTTTTTCACCTCTATGAGGGACGGGGGTAATAAACCGGCGGGTGAGGCCGGGGCCCGGGCGCACGAGGGCCCCGCTCTCTTACGCGCAGCTCTGCGGCCCTGCTTTTAGGAGCCCGATTCGTTTAGAACTCCGCTGCGACACAAAGCCTGGGTGGCGGCGGGCCATACGCTGGAGAGCGGCTGCTTTTCCAGCCGAGGATCGGGGCGCTGCGGGAGCCCTCGCCGTGAAGTGCCCGCAGTGTTTGTGACCTTTTCTAAAATGTATTTTTATGCTTTAATGCCGAACGGAATTTCATGGAATACTGCCCAGTGGGAGCGTGGTGCTTGAAAGGACTCAAAATGTCCCCCTCAAAAGGAGAGGGAAAAATAATTTCTCAGTACTCACAAAACTGAGTCACCTGAAGCGTGGTGATAGAGGGGTGAATTTTGTCTGGAAGCAAAAAGGTCTTATTGTGTGTGCGTGTGCGTGTGCGTGTGCGCGTGCGTGTGTTTTTTCTTGGTCTTTCTTCCCCCCCGTTTCAGCTGCCTGAGAACAGGATTAGCAACTACTCAAGCAAGGACTCACGAGGCTCTGTGCGAAGTTCCTGTTCCGTTACAAAACACAGCATTGTTTAACCGAAACCAGTTTGTCACGAGCGCTGCAGTAGATGGAAGTGTTCCGTCCGGAGCCGTGTCCTGGGACCGGTTCGACACGCCGAGCGACGCGCTGTCCCTGGGGGCCTGTTTCCCCATCTGAGGGAGCGAAACGGGGCCCAACGGCTTCGTTGACATTGATATTTACCCTGGGGTCATGGAGCTCTTCTGTCCCCAAAGTGAAGAGGCCAGCTCTAAAAGGGACGGAGGGAGGGAGGGAGGGGGCGCCGAATCCCTCGCTTTTTTTCGGAGAAGACGTCGATGAACGCCCTCTGGCGCCGTGTCGCGGCCATGTTGTTTTATGAAGGTGAACTCGCATATTGACGACGCCGATTCCAGAACCGTCTGGCCTGGCGGTGTTTAAATGGGCTTCCATCTGTTGTGTTGGCTCTGTTACTGAACGGCGCGTGCGAACAGCGCTCTATAGCTGCGGGGGGTGGGGGGGGGGTGGGGGGCGCTGCGGGGAGTACCTACACACGGACGCGCGTCACACTGAGGGGTCACGATCCTGTCTGCGCGTTCTGCTTTGAGAAGCTAAGTGGAGCTGTGGCCTGGCTCATCATAACCCAGCGTTTACACCAAGGATTCTGCCTTTCTACCTTTCTACTTAATCTCACACATATGTATACACACACATGCACGCATACGCACACACACACACACACACACACATATACACACACGCACACACACATGCACACACACTAATCAAAACCCAGCATTTACACACTTTCTACCTTTCTACTTGCTAACCAGCTATGTGCTCACATATCCGTACCTATACATACGCATACACACACACACACACACTCACAAATGCACGCACATACAAACGCGCGCACACACAAACGCGCGCACACACACGAACACATGCACAAAAGGACACACAAACGCGCACACACACACATTTATTATGAACCAGATAACCCCCTTTTAAAAAACCTTTTATTTCTTCCTTAATGGAAGAACAGTGCAGTAAAGATGCACTTTTTTCACCCGTTCCATTAGCATTCCACAGTACTGAGACGGTGAATATCGCCCTCGATGTGGCCACACCAGGGGGGTTGTGAGAAGGAAAAGGCTGGGGAATACAGCGTGTAGCGCGCCTCCTGTTTTTGGTATTCCGCGAGCCGGCCCCGTTCCCCCCGGGCCGGTGTTACAGAGAGGAGGGCCTGTGGCAGGGGGTGGGGGGGGGCGCTCTGCGGAATGAGCCGGACTCCCCATCATGAGCGGGGAGCGCCGGAGGGGGGAGATTTATCACTGGGGTGGGCGAAAGGGGACCGAGGGGCCGTGCGAATCGAAGGCCTGTCCCGTGACTGAGCCCCCCTCCCAAATCCCCGTCAACCTGGTTTTCATTAGAGCACCGCGGCCCTTCTGAGCCTGTGATTAATCCTCCCTCTGCCACCCCTCCACCTGGCCAACAAGCCCTAATCTCTCTCTTTCCCTCTCTCTCCTCCCTCTGCCACCCCTCCACCTGGCCAACAAGCCCTAATCTCTCTCTTTCCCTCTCTCTCTTTCCCTCTCTCTCCTCCCTCTGCCACCCCTCCACCTGGCCAACAAGCCCTAATCTCTCTCTTTCCCTCTCTCTCTTTCCCTCTCTCTCCTCCCTCTGCCACCCCTCCACCTGGCCAACAAGCCCTAATCTCTCTCTTTCCCTCTCTCTATTTCCCTCTCTCTCTTTCCCTCTCTCTCTCTCCCTCTCTCTCTCCTCCCTCTGCCACTCCTGCACCTGGCCAACAAGCCGTGCTCCCTCTCTCTCCCCGTCTCAGAAATACAGCCCTAATCTCTCTCTCTCTCCCTCTCTCTCTCCTCCCCCGTCCTCAGAAATACAGCCCTAATCTCTCTCTCTCCCCCTCTCTCTCCTCCCCCGTCCTCAGAAATACAGCCCTAATCTCTCTCTCTCTCTCCCTCTCTCCCTCTCTCTCTCCTCCCCCGTCCTCAGAAATACAGCCCTAATCTCTCTCTCTCTCCCTCGCTCTCCTCCCCCATCCTCAGAAATACAGCCCTAATCTCTCTTTCTCTCTCCCTTTCTCCTTCTCTCTCTCCTCCCCCATCCTCAGAAATACAGCCCTAATCTCTCTCTCTCTCTCCCTGTCCTCCCCCGTCCTTAGAAATACAGCCCTAATCTCTCTCTCTCTCCCTCTCTCCCTCTCTCTCTCCTCCCCCGTCCTCAGAAATACAGCCCTAATCTCTCTCTCTCCCCCTCTCTCTCCTCCCCCGTCCTCAGTAATACAGCCCTAATTTCTCACTCATTCGCTCTTTCTCTCTCGCTCACTCTCTCTCGCTCTCTCTCTCCCCCTCCCCGTCCTCAGAAATACAGCCCTAATCTCTCTCTCTCGCTCACTCACTCTCACTCTCCCTCTCTCTCTCATATTCTCTCTCTCTTGCTCTATCTCATATTTGCTCTCATTCTCTCTCCCCCCTTCTCTTTTCTCTCTCTTATATTCCCTCTGTCTCTCTCTCTGTCAATTTCCCTCGTTCTCTGCCCCCTCATATCTTCTTTCTCAAGTTCTATCTCCCTCATTCCCACTCACACACTCACTCACTCTCATACTCACTCACACACTCACTCACTCTCATACTCACTCACTCACTCACTCACTCACTCACTCACCCCCTCCCCCCTCCTCAGAAATAGCACTTTTTTCCACGTTGAAAACGGCACGGGCATTCTGCCAAAAGTAACATATCTGTGTGTTTATTTTCTTAAGCCCTCTTCAAGAAGCCCGGTGTCTCACAGGCAGGCAGGCACACACACGCACGCGCACACACACACTCACACACACACACACACACACACACACACACACACACACACACACACACACACACACACACGCGCACACACACACACACAATGCAGCGAGCTTGTTATCAAATTGTGCATCTGTAGCGCGAGCCACGTCTAATGGGACAACATTATGAACAATGAACCTTTATTGTCTCCAGTTTCAGGTTCTGCTGAACAGCCGGGAAAAAAAGATGGGTTTTTTTGTTTTCTGTCCCAGAACATTTCCTCAGTCCGCTGGTGCATTGCGCTGGCAGGTAATATAGGTAGGAATGCAAGACGCGTGCTTTCATATTTTCTGTCAAAGGACACGTTTTTTCCGCATCGGCTAGGCTTTTCTCTCGCTCGCCTGCAGTGCTCTGAAGGATAGGGCGGCAGTAAGTGTCCTGAATAATTACCTAATGGCTTCCACACCAGCGCTGTCCGTCACTGTCAGCGCAGAAGGCTTTGCACAGGGCCTGAGCCCTCACTCAGCAAGCCAAACCGTGCAATTTAGCAACTTACTCAAAGGCCGTCTAGAGCAGTGGTTCTCAACCCTGGTCCTGGGGACCCCCTGTGTATGCTGGTTTTCGTTCCAACCACAATTGCAATACTTGAATTTTAACAAGCTGTTAATTTTTCTTAATTAGGTGTTTTTAATGTTTAGAGGGATTATTTACATTATTAAGCCACATTATGTTAGTAATAGCTATGCATGCCATGAAGAATAAAAGTCCAATATTCACATTGTGCTGTATTGTAAACAATTAAAAGGAGGTAAAAAATGTTTTAACTGATCAAATTAAAGACTGAGGTGAATCAATTGGCTCATAATTGGTGAAATTGTGGACACATGGCCACTAAAACTAACCGTTTGGTAAATAATGAAGAATTCAAAGACAAAGCAAATGAGAACGAGCCAAACCTGCATTGTGTTAACAAGTTTAAGGAAAACATTATGAAGGAACTTAAACTTGTGTTCAATTACCTAATTAGGAGCCTATTCACCTGAGTTCTTACCTCTTCTTTGTAATTGTATGCAATATAACACAATAAGCATAACGAACATGGGATTTTTTTTTCTTCAAATGCATGGATATGTATGTAGCTATTGCTACCATAACGTGGCTTAAGAGAGTAAAGAGATTAAAGTGTTCTCTCTATACAATAAAAACACCTAGTTAAGAAAAAATAACAGCTTGTTAAAATTCTGGTATTGCAATTGTGGTTGGAACGAAAACCAGCATACACAGGGGGTCCCCAGGACCAGGGTTGAGAACCACTGGTCTAGAGCAGCTCTATCAGAATGCGGAAACCAGGGGGGAAGTATCCAGTTGGACTTCCCAGGCATTCGTAAAACCCAAACGTAAAGGCCGCTGACTCGACTTGCGCATTGTGCGTCTACCTATACTCCATCCCGGGGGAAACAAAGATTTTTAAAAGTTTACTTTTAAATTAGATATGTAGCACATTAAATGAGATATGTAGCACATTAAATGAGATATGTAGCACATTAAATGAGATATGTAGCACATTAAATGATAGTTAGATTGCCAAAAACTATGGATCTTTTGCTCCTTTTTAAAGAACATCAATGCGTTACCTTTACCAAGTTTTCAACATCGCTGAAACTGGGGAAAAAATGTCTTTCGAATTTGGAGTGTCCTTTGACAGTGCATCTGGAATGTTTGAAGCGTGTATACATAACTCCTTTTAACTTTACTTTCTCTTCCTCAGCAGATTTGTATTGAATTTATTTCTGTGCGTCTTGTACACATGCAGACCACTTTTATTGCATTGTTGATATTGCTGAACGACAGCCTTCAAAGCAAGAGCTGAAAATGAAATATTCCAGTGAATGTCCGCTTCTTACATTGAGCTACAGTTGAGCGGGTTAGCGACATCGACACCGTTTGAGAATCCGCGTTAATTTGATGCCGAGAGCTTGTTTATCCGAGGGGGGAAATATGCAGTGTGTTATGACCCGTTTTCCGAGAGAGAGGTTAGAGTACGACCTTGCTGCCGCTAGCTCGGAGGTCCCCTTTGTCCGAACGACGTATCGTCTCGTCAAGCGGATCACCTCGTTTCATAAGCGCAACGTTTTTGTTTTTTTTAACGCCCTCGTTTGATATGCTCTCGCTAATGATGTGAGAACTCTATTAGCGAGCGTCCTCTGTCAGTAAAAGGCGGCAGCGACTCTGGCGTTGTGCTGGGGGGAGGCGCGCAGAGGGCAGAGGAGGAGACGTGTCTGACGAAGGGGAGAGCTCGGAGATAATGCATCCTCAGCCGCGCTGACACGCTCGCATCAGTCACCGGCCGCTTTTGTAGTGCACAAATACATTAAGACGTGCCTGTTGGAGAGCAGCCTATCGGGTTTAATTGATTTCCCCGGAGAAATTATAAACAATGTCCTCTTTAAGAAGCCACTCGCGGTCGTCGTAACAGAGAATACATAAAGATCGCTTCTTTTTTGTTGTGTTTTTTTTTGTTTGTTCTGTTTGTTGATTTGAACCGTAGTGGCAACAAGATTGATCCGCAAGGAAGGTGGAAAAACAAAACAAATCCATCCCTGCCGTGGCGCAATTGAGATTCAGCAGCAGCCGCCCATAGTCAGTACCCTTCCTAGTGGCACAGGTTCCTGGGAGGGGTAGCATAGTCAGTACCCTTCCTAGTGGCACAGGTTCCTGGGAGGGGTAGCATAGTCAGTACCCTTCCTAGTGGCACAGGTTCCTGGGAGGGGTAGCATAGTCAGTACCCTTCCTAGTGGCACAGGTTCCTGGGAGGGGTAGCATAGTCAGTACCCTTCCTAGTGGCACAGGTTCCTGGGAGGGGTAGCATAGTCAGTACCCTTCCTAGTGGCACAGGTTCCTGGGAGGGGTAGCATAGTCAGTACCCCTCCCAGGGGAACAGGATCCTGGGAGGTTGAGGTTGATCCTCGTACTCCTTATTCCATTTATTTTATTGTGTTGTATTGTTAATACATGTATTGTACTGTGATGTTATTTTGTTGTGGTTTGTTGTGTTGTATTGTAGTGACTGGAAAGCACTTTGGCTCAACTCCTGTTGCTTTAAATGTGCTATATAAATAAAAATGACTTGACTTGGGAGGGGTACCATAGTGTCAGTACCCTTCCCGGGGGAATGGGATACTGAGAGGAAGCTGTTAGCATCTGTGGGATATATCAGAGAGGTTGCAGTAGATACAGTACAGCATTTATTTTTTGTATTTTTTAATCTGACCTGCAATCTCAGAAATCAGGCTTTGTCTGCGAGCAGTCATTTACCGCGGCTGCAAGTGTCACATCGTGTCCGGGCTCCGGAATCGTGTCACGCCTGCCTTTCGCGGATGAGGCAGTGACTGTGGGCCGGGCTGCGAGGCGATTGAGATGGAAAATGCCAAACGACGTGACAGAAATCGTGCTAAGAAGGACCACCACGCGCAAGGGAAGAAGTCACGCGGCAACATCAGAGACGATGTAGAAGAGACCATTGATATAACGGAATGAATCTGTGGATAAAGCCTGCCAAAGGAGGCCTGAATTTGATTGGATTGAATTTCATTTTATTTTTGCGTTAAAAAACATTCTTTGCATGAAATAGAATGTGTTTTTATTTTTAATCCAAAAGACATAATGCACATAAAAGCATAACAGGAAACACTCGGTTCTGCATCGACTTTCCAGATAATTAAACGTAGAATCCCAAATTTGGAGGAGTGACACCATTAACCCGCGAATAAAGCAAAGAGGAGCATTGATCCAAACGGCGCAGTCTGCGGCGGGATCGAACGTGGCCCCGCCCGGGCCTCAGAGAGCGCCAGGCCCGGCGGAGAGCCGACTACTCGGCTCCTCCACACTCAGAGTCCGCAGCAGATGAAGAGCATTGACTGTGAGCGGCGCTTGATTACGCCAGTCTCAGAAGGTGCACTTGAAAAGAGACTTCAAAAGCTCGCCCGTTGCCTCGTGTGCTATCGCAAGCGGTTTCCTTTCTCCTTTTTTGTGTATGTGTGTGTGCGTGTGCGTATGTTACAAAAAAATGTTTTCAAAGGTTCTCTTAATCCCCAGGATTTTGTAAAATGATTTTTTTTTAAGTGATTCCCCCTCCTCCCCCCCTCCCTCATAATCTTTCACCCACATGGGAAATGGCAGAAATGTCAGGTTAATGAAATCTGTGAGAAATAAATTTGAAAGGGAAGCTGTGGACTTCAATAATTCAGAGCCCAAAATGCCAAAGAGCATGAAGCAGCTTGTCGGGTAGGGAAGCGCCATCCCTAATGCAAGGGCTTTATTTGCATTCATGAAATATGCTTATCATTAATGCTGGCTCTATAGTCCTATCCAAATACTGTTAGTGAGGTTGGCTCTATATACTGTATATTAGGTTTGAACCAATATCTGCCCAGTGAGGAGTACATATTGTTTGATATACGGTCATGGCTACAGAACTGTATAGCAGTCAGATATAAAAAAACAAAAACGGAGTAGGCCTACTGGAAATCCCTGATAGTGTAGAGAGCTGAAGTTGGGCTCGGTGGTGCTCATTTGAATTTCTTGTCTTGTGACCAAGCCCAACTTCTCACTTAAAACATTTTTTGTTATCAATAGCGTACGTATATAACATGGTGGAGGAAGCGTTGTGGCATGTGTGGTTAACACTGGACCTGGCTCACGTGTCTTCATTGATCATGTGACTGCTGACGACAGGATGAATCCGGAAACATCTGCTCAGATTCAGCCGAATGCCTCAAAACTAACTGACTGCGCTTCACCTTGCAGCAGGACAATGACCCTAAAGCAACCAAGGAGTTTTTTTAGTGCCAAAAGGTTGAATGTTCTTGATTTGGCCAAGTAAATCACCCTGATTGAACATGCGTTTCATATGCTGAAGAGAAAACTTAAGGCAACTAGCCCCCGAAACAAGCAGGAGCTGAAGATGGCTGCAGTACAATTTCATTTACATAACATTGATATGTCCCAAACATTATGGTGCCCTGAAATGAGGGGAGGGGCTGCTATGTATAAAAAGTTCTATAATTTCTACATGGTGGAGCCAAAATGTCTAAAAAATACCCTTTAATAAAAGCCGACAATCTGCACTGTAACCGCATGTGAATTGTTTGATTACAGAGCCAAATCAAGAAGAAAAAAAAAGCCTTTGTCCCAAACATTATGGAAGGGCACTGTATATTAGATCAGGTCACATTACGCCCTTTTTGTAAAATCTGTCCAAAAAGCACGCGTGAGCCCTGAAACATCCAAATGATCTAATACACAGTTGCATGAACGTGAACATGGGGAGTTTATTCTACATGGCATGCATAGCTATTTCTGACATAATGTGGCTTAAGAGGGTGAATAATTCCTCTAAACATGAATAGCACCTAATTAAGATAAATTAACAGCTTGTTAAATTCTGGGATTGCAACTGTGGTTGCAACGAAAACCAGCATACACAGGGGGGCCCCCAGGACCGGTTTGGGAACCCCTGTATTAGATCATTTGGATGTTTCAGGGCTCACGCGTGCTTTTTGGACAGATTTTACAAAAAGGGCGTAATGTGACCAGCGGTCGCTTCGCGCCGTATCCGTTTTTGATGAGCCTTGCGTCGGGTTCCTGTCCTGGCTGAGAAACGGGAACGGGAAGCTGGCAGGGGGACTTCCTGCTGTTACTTCAGCGTGAGCGGCGGAACGTATCCACCGTGACAACGGGGGGGGGGGAGGGAACGGGAGCCCCGCCTGAGTGACGGCGCCGATGACCTCCGAACACCGTTCCGTCGTCCCGTATCCGGGCATCTCGTCCGCGCGGAGAACCTGTCGCCGCGTTATCGGTCTCCCCGCCCTCCCTCCTTGTTCCTCCCCCTCTCTCTAATGATGATAAATCCGCTTTAAATTTACACGGGCTGTTCGATGAAATCTCGCTACGACTAAAAAGCTTTGCCAGTGTTTTCCCTCCGCCGTTACATACGACTTACAACAAAGCCCTACAAGTGAATTCTGGGAGCTGGAAGGCCCCGCCCTCCCTCCGTCCCTCCCGCTCCAAAGCCCCTGGCATCCACTGCAGGATTTGATAATTAAAGGATGGGAATCAATGGAGCCCTCCTGCTGCTGGTAATCACTGCAGATGAAAAGTACCCCCCGTTTTTTATTGTGGCTGATAAATGTTTCTCGTGTCACCATCTGTTGAATAAAAAGCTTATCCGGCGCCTATTTCCGCAGGATCCGCCGTTTCATTAGCAGTTTGCGTTTTTTATCGCCTTCGCGATTTCGATACCCGGCGGCGCTCGCGTCCGTCTTTTTGTCTGCCGGGGGACGGACGCGGCTCGGCTCACGCCGCGGCAGATTCGAGACGGGGTTCGAGCGAAGGAAAGGCGGCCTCCGGCTCCTCGCGATGTTTTCATGCGCCGCGCCTCGTTTGCCTTCAGACGTCCCCGTGCTTTCGGTATCTAGGCCAAAGGCGCCCATTATAAAGCTCTCCATTCAGGCCCCTGATTTGGGGCCTGTAATTTAAAACCACTCGCTCTACAGCAACACTGCGCGTTTCTGTGTGCGCGGAAGAACGTTTTACAGCCTTTCGTAATGTTATAGCTCTGCTTCCCCCATCTCGTCTGATAAAAGTTTGTGCCTTTAGAGCCTAAAATGCACTTAGTCAATTCCGCTCGCTCTCCCGATGATTAATTGGAAAAGCGGACTTTAAGCTGCCCCCTTTTTTCTTGCTGTATTTGTATTTATTTATAGCCTCGTAATTCAATTCATCCCGGGGCTTTTATGCTAATTACGCAGAACGGCGGCGTGTTTTTAGTTCAGCCGGACTCGTGTAACGACGTCCATTGTTTGCGATGTAATCCGAGCGACGGTCGCTGAGAGTCTGGCCCGGGAACACAGGACAAAAAGCCTCGTGGCGCGGCGCGGCGCCGCCCTGTGGAGGGCGTCCAGCGTTTGGCGATAGCCGGATATCTGCGGCTCCACAGCCGTGTCACACAACGACCCGTCACGCCTCCGCGTTTCGACCTGCTGCAATGTCATCCTCACCCTGAGAGATTTACTGTGGCAGTGCCGTGCTATGGCCTACATTATGCTTTGTAGCGCACGCGGATTAGGACTCGGAGGTTGCAGGTTCAATTCCCGGTTTGGGAACCGCTGTTGCGTCCTGAAGCAAGAGACTTAGTCTGATTTGCTTGACTGAATCATTGAATGTCAAGTTATATAAACTGATAGTGTGTAAAAACATGAAGCCGGGTCTGGATAAGGGTGTATGTAATGTAGGTTGCAGGTTCACATCATAAGTGAGGCACTGCAGTGTTGAGCCTGGGTTTTTGGCCTGAATTTCTTCAAATATGGAGCTGTATGAATGGATGAGTTGCTCTGGACAGGGGCGTCCACCTCCTCCACCCACGTCCCCACCCCACACACAGTAATCATTGCACACAGGCCCCTGTGAGTGTAAAGCAGAGGTGGACAGAGAGCCTAATCTGTTTCTGGTTTTCATACCAGCTTCCGGCCTTAATTACTTAATTAGCCCTAAATATGCCGTCTGACATTGTAGATACATTTCTTGTTGAGCGTATGAATGTCAACCGAAGACCGTTCTCGTCTCCCTGTAACGTTTTACTGTGATCTAATCTACGAGTGAACCAGTGTTGGCTCATTTAGCCAGGGTAATCGGTGGAAACAAAAACCTGCGCACGCACCGGCCCTCTAGGACCGGGATTACCCGGCCCTGGTGTAAAGTCTAATGCTGTTTTCCCTTACTCTCTTCTCTTCCGCAGGGAGCATCCAGGGCGCGACCATCGTGGACGCCCTCGACACCCTGTACATGATGGAGATGTACGAGGAGTTCGACACCGCCACCGAGTGGGTGGAGAAGAACCTGGACTTCAACGTGGTAAGCGTCGCGCCGCCGTCGCCAGGGCTACCGGGAGATTTAGAGGCCGTCCCTTTCAGAGCGCACTGAAGGCGCCTTTTTCTCGTCCTTTTTTTGTTCCCATGGTGGTGACTCGCGGTAATCCGCTGAAGCCCGAACGAACCGGACCGAACGGTCCGGCTCAGAGCAGACCGCTCCGGCCGAATGAGCTCCCTCTGTCCCAATGAGCATGTGGACGGTGCTCTTACAGGCTATGCCACGAGACACCCTCCCCCCAACCCGGGCATTTTTAATCCAGCGTTCGCGTCCGATAGCCGCGCGCCGGGGTCTCGTCACGATCTCCTGGCAGAACGGCATCACAAGCTCTTCTGTGCATTGTGGCGGGATATCGATCAAACACTGGCACAAATCCCACGTTCCGCGTTCGGCCTGGCCACGGCCTCCCTTCATTAAGATTAGGCCCAGAAACGCCTCAGGTTTGATACAAGATGCACCTGCGCGGCTCCCCCGCCCCTCCACGCCTGGCGGGCAGCGCGGTACGCCATCGCCACTCTGGTTTTGGCACAAGCCGGCGTGACACCACTCAGACCGGGCGCGCTCGTTACAGTACATAACTGCAGGTGTCTCTTTCCGGGCTCACATTACCCTAATTGCATTGCGCGGTTCATTCCTCTTTCCGCCATTTCGGCTCTCTGGCGGGGAGAGACGCCACACCGCAGTGCGTGCGGTGTCAATACTGGGGCCGGACTTTAATAAACGCGTTTGAAGAATGGGACGGCCGTTCAAAAGCGCCGTGCAAGTCTGGCCAAGAAAGCCAATGACAAGAAAAGACAGAAATTCCAATGAGTTCCTACAAATATGCTAAATGCTGTTTACAAAACCGACCGTCGCACCGATGCAATGTTTTACCGCGTGAGACAATGGCTTTGGAGGGCAATAAGTGGACAATGGAAAAATGAAAGCATACTTTAGCTACCAGGAGCTTGAGGAGTGATGACAACACCTAACATCCGCGTCTTTCATCTTCTCTGGTTTAAAGAGACCCCGCAGTGCGGCGATGAGATATTCATTATTCGTTCCCCTCCGAGACCACCCCCCTGTAAAAAACCGGTAAATTTCTTCGTCCACCCTCACGCTTCCCGGCTGGGGAGGAGGATATTAATGATCAGAAGCTTTAATGAACAGCATTAACAAACTTTTAATTGAAAGGCTTTTCTTCGCTACCCTCCAGCAATTTCCGAGAATAAAAGAGCGCGAGAAAGCCCAGGCGGCTCCCGCATTAATATTCCGTTTGTCTCCCGAATGCCCAGTCTAATTCAAAGATAAATAAAACCCAGTCCTTTTCCGCCGATGTTGCCTCCTCGTCGAAGAAGGGGGCCTCCTCCCTCGCTCCATTTGACCTCCATCACTGTCACGTCGCCCCGGGCAAAAACCCGGCCTGATGGCGGTGCGGAGGGAGCCATGAGAAGAATACTGAGGGGTTAGGCAGGCTCGACGCTCTGGGAACGGGGATAAAAATAACGCCAATCCAAACGGCTGCTTTTTCAGCATTCAACTAAATATCCAATGAACTATTTAAATAGTCTGTCACGCACTTCAGATGTTAAATAAAGTGCTCATGAAAGTAATGGTAATTTAAGGGAGAAAATTACAGACAAAGTGGGCCGATATTGTACTTGGCAGGGTTAAAAACTGTTTTTTTTGTTGTTGTTTTTTCTGTCAGGTAACAAAGCGTCACTCCTGTGCCGTAACAACAGCCCCCCGAATTTCTGGAACAGATTTACAGCGGCTCATTCAGTCTGAAGTGCAGCCAAGCGAATCCACATTCTGCAATGCCCAGTTGAAACCTAACGGCAATTAATTTGATGGGGTTATTTATTTATTTATTTTAACCAATCATGCAGATGTGCGTCGAGTCTATGTGGGTGTTTTTTATTTTATTTTTTATTTTCTGGGTTTTTTCACTAGACTGGTACCTGCCAGAATAGTTCTCATTAGCACAAAACGGAGTGCTGAGAAAGTGAAAGAATTGATCGCGTTAATTACTGTAGCTGTTCCCAGGTCAGCAGGTAAATGACTCCTCCTAATGAGTCACTGACCTCCCATTGATCAGTGTTACGGGTCACGCCTCTACATTAACCCGGGCCGATACACGCTTGCCCGGGTAGCGCTCGCGCGTAGCCCGTCAAAATGACGTCTGCCGCTCTGGAGCGTTCGAATGCTCGGACACGGACGTGGAATGTTCCGGCGCTGTTTGGCCCCGGGTAAGAGAAACCCGGTCCTCAGGGGCGCATGATCTCAGTCGGTCGCTTGTCGACGCCTCGAGCGCTAAGCACAAGCGCCTCCTTGTTAAATTACCTCAACCCTCAAAAAAAACGTGTTCACCGCACGCGCATGTGCCCAAGGAGTGGTCCAGTCAAGGACCATTGGGGCACTTTTTTATTTAAAAAATGTGTATTTTTTTAAAACCCGTTGCTAGGGTCGTGATTACCATTCACCGTGCGTTCGTGCCACTGCCGTCTAGTCCTCGGAATAATTAATCGCGCTTATTCCTGTCACAAGCTGTGCCACTCGCTCAAATGCATGAAACCAAGCACGCGTCTGGATGAAAGCCATTGCCGTCATGCTATTCCCCATAGGGGTAGGCAGTGTTTACTATTGGACGGAACCGTAACCAACAGCGCTCGCTATACTGTGAGCTTAGTCAGCACTGGCTGATTGTGCCGTGGCTAATCCTGGCAAATAGCTAAACCTAAAACCTTGATTATGAAATGCTGCGCGTCTACGCGCATTTAAATTACCATTTTATCCTTTGCCTCTGTATTTTGCGGACGGCTTTTGTCTGTTATGATAATTGAAAATTGAAACGTGGAATGACATGTCTCGCAAGCGGCCCATTTTGGTGTTTATCCGATTGCATTACTGTCACTCACCCGAATGGAAACACTCCTACGCGCAGTCTGGGATGTGCATGAATGTAGGAACAGTCACGCAAAAAAGCTTTTAGTTTTTGTCAAATCGCGCGCTAGACACAAAAACGTTCCCGCGCCCCGTTTACGGTGGAATTAGTGCGTGCGCACGCTTCCGACACTTATCAAAGTCTCGAGTCTTCCTTCCGGTTTTCTGAAAGAAGTACTCGCTGCGATATGCTGCGTTTCGCTGCAAAGGCCGAAAATCTTTGTTACGCTCGACTGACTGGATTATGTGTGTACGTGCATGTGTATACGTGCAGTGCCATTGTGGGTGGAACTCAGAACGGTGAGAGAGATTAACTCCGTTAAAACCCTCGACTCCCGGCTACAGCTGAAACACAAGAGGTCTGAATATCCTTCTCATTTGGCCTGAGCTGACGCGGTAACTGGCCCGGAACAGAGGCTTAAGGGGCCAGCGAAAAAGTTCAAAAAGGGTCTCCTCTGTCCTCTGTCTCCTACCGCCCAAAAAAGCAAGAGCAAAAACAAACAACAAAGATTTTTAAAAAAGGCAAGAACCCCCCCCCGGAACGACGACTCCTTTCTTACTTCCCCCCTCGCCTTGCCTACAGTGCAGGCTTTCGTCTCAAGATATTGGGTTGACGTTTCGGTTACGGGGAAGGCAGAGAGGAGAACAAAGGCCGTTTCTGTGTGTTATATCGAGAGCGGTCACCGTCGGTGTCAGCTGACGCGCTGCGTCTGCGGAGGCCCTCCTGGACGTCCTCGCTCAACAAGATCCCTGTAATCCTACACAGGAAGGTGTGTGTTTTCGGTTGGCTTCCGTCGCCTGCATAATTCGAATTTGAAATGCTCCCCACCTCACCCATTAAAGTCGGCTCAAGCACGCCACCCTTAAAGCATTCAAACGACAGAGCAGGGACTACGAAAATGAAAGCCTCTTTTTTTTCTTTTTTTTCTTTTTTTTCTTTTTTTTAAGTGTTGTTCTTCTGTTTTATTGCGGCTTGTCAAGGGATCCTGCGCTTTTATTGGCGTCGGCGCTGATTCACAGCTAACGCCGTCGCAGGTTTTCCGCCAAGAGGCCCACGCGAAGGCCGGGGCCCTTCTACTCCTCTGTGGTCGATGTGGATTTAGCCGCGCGTTCGCCGTAACAAGCCTCGGGAGAATCACTCGCAGTCGGAGCGGGCGGAATCGCCGTCGGACGATGAAGCGGCGTAGAATCGACCGTTTCTTTCTGAGGGGTGATTGACAGGTGAAGGGCCGCGCCTCCTGTCTTTGTTTCTGCCTCGGCCTGTCTGCCCCGCGGGCCTGTCAGGCCAGCTCCTTCAGTTCAGGGTCCGTTTCCCCTCAGCCTTCAGCCTCACGGCATACGTATCAAGACCAGGCTTGATATGGTGCCGGATACTATCTTGCTTGTAGCTGAGCGATAGGTACCCTTTAGTGGAAGGAAAATGGGTAGCATTGTTGGGCTGAATGGCCTGTTCTCGTCATTAAGTTATGTTATGTTATGTTAAAATTCTGCCTTTAGCATCCCCCTGCCCCTCAGCAGGGCGTTACACAAAGACCACAGCCACTCTGTATCAGAGGCATAACGGCACACGGGTATAAATATGCTGCGGCCGTTATTGAGTTTCTTAAAGAATGTCCCCTCAACGCTAAAGTGTCATGTCGAATTGGGCTGGCCGTGCCTCTCGCTCTTTCTCACTTTCATTCTCTCGTTCTCCTGTTCTCCTTTTTCTCTCTCCTCCTCTCACGAGCTTTTTCTCGTTTCTCGTTCTCCATTTTACCACGAAACACTGCGTCTAAATTAAGGAAGTGTAAAAATGAAGGTCTCGGGTCTCTCTCAGCCACTCTCATATTGTCTCTTTCCATCTAACTCCCTCCCTCCCTTCCTCCATCACTCCCCGGAGCGAGGCATGGTTCTGGCTGCATCGGCAGTGATTTCTCACAACCCCCCTGCTCCCTCTCCCGCTCCCCTCACGCCAGCCGAGTGTGACTCAGGGCTTCTCTGTCTGATTAAGTCCAGCTGGCGGCCGGGCGTTCGGGGCCCCCGTAGGCCGCCGCGGGACGGAAAAGGCCGGCGGGCGCGCTGAGCGCGCGGGCCCAAAGCAGACGCCTGTCATTACGGGAGTTCAGGCGGGGCGGGAGTTCAGGCGGGGCGGAAGCCGGCGTTTCTCTGCGCTCCCCGGTCCGTGACGGCGCCGGAACATTCCGCAGGGGCGACGGGTGGGGGGGCGAAGTGTCTGTCTAGCGCCGAAGACCCCGCGTTCTTAACCAGATTCGCGGAAGGCTCGTAGGCATAGGCCCACTGCACAGCATACAAAGCGTGTGAAAGCCTTCGGTCCGGCGCTGTAAATATTGATGTGGACGTTACGGCGTGTGACATCCGCGCTCTGCGGGTGGGCGCACATCTGCCAGAGTCTCTTTAGTGTCCCACAGTTCAGTTCCTCGCGCTCAGAAGTCACGTCGTCGACTGAAGCTTTAATGGGGTTTTATTCTCTCTCCTTCTCCCGTTTCAGGAGGAACTAATGTCATTCTGAGAAAATGAGAAACACCTGTGAAAACGCTCGGTTGGATTTTCCAAGCCTTTACAAATCATCCCTTCACTTGTGCCGGGCGAGGCTAACTATGCACTTAAACAGAATACTTGAGATTCATTTTAAAGTGCCAGTTAAAGATAGTTATATTATTAATATTCCTTTATTAAAATGACAAAGTAAACTGCTGATGATTATGCTCTGAACAGCTGCTGGGGCTAGCGCTCAATATGGCCGTAGCTCTAGTCAGCCCGCAGTGCTTACAGAACTGCTTAAATGCAGGATTTTTAGCTTGCTGTGGTCCTCAACCCCGCCCAGAATTCCATACAAAAGGTACCCGACTTCAACTATCTAGCTACCCAACGTAGCTAGCTGGATAGCTAGAGGTAACGTTACTTACAGGTCCAACAGAAAACACGCCAACTCCACGCTTTACATCCCCTGGCTGAACTTCAGCTGTCCCCAGCGAGGAAATGCAATTCCAAGGTTGACTCTGGTTCTTGAACGCGCCCTGTCGGCTTGCCGTTTCGCTTCGCTGTACTTGCGCTTCTTCACCTCCGCCATTGCAGTAGCTAGCTAGCTACAAATGCTCCGCTGGAACCTGATCCCCCCACACCACGGGCCCTGTAAGCAAGCACCCACCCCTCCCCAAACAGAACAGAGCCCAGAAAAGTTCTGAACACATCTTTGGAGGAGCAATACAGGCAGCACGGATTAGGCATATATGCGCAGAAACAGAGATTGCCAGTGCATCAGAGATATGGCTGGTTATTTTATCATATTTTCAAGGTAAAAATCCTGCATAGTATGCCTTTAATGAAGAGTTCAGGAGCAGGAACAGGGCGGAGTCGTTTCTTCCTCTCTGCGTGGCTGGGAAAGGGTTAAAGGGGAGTCGTGCTGCATTGACTGTCTCTCAAGCTCCCCTCATTCGCCTCCAGTGAAGTGACCAGGAGGACAGGTTTGACTTTAGTTATACAGAGAGAGGAGGGATTTGTTTGCTCTTCAGTTATGCTCTAGTTTTCTCAAAAGATTCTTCTTCTTCTAGTGTTTTGGCTTCACGGGGTTAATGCAAAGAGTTATGAAATGACAATCAGATGTTCATAGGTTTGCAGCAAATTCTGAAATACTTTTTAATCGTGCCATTGTTCTGTTATGCTAATTATGTCTTAGTGTAATTTGCATATATTCTCTGCTGTGGTGGAGCTTACGTGATAATGTGGGCAGTAGGTATTATTTTTGTGCGAGGATATAATTCTATCTTGGTGGGCCAGTTTACTGGTGGGTCGGAGAATAATAGTTTTTGTTTATTTCAGGAGGGGGGCTTAAAGACAGGAAAGTTTAAATTTAATGATGGTATTAAGCATTGTGATTGGCATATAGCAGGTTTGTTTATATACAGTATATTTTTAGGGATTTATAGCTTTTTATTGGACATCACAGTGTAGGGAGACAGGTAGAATGGGCGCGAGGGAGAGGGGGAGACATGCAAGGCCGGTGAACCACGACGTCGCGGCTCGCAATGAGCATGTGAACATACGTGCATTAACCACAAATTTAGACCACGTACAGTGACATATACACTACTCACAAAAAGTTAGGGATATTTGGCTTTCGGGTGAAATTTATGGAAAATGTAAGTTCACGCTACAGTGATATTATACGTATCATGAAAGTAGGGCATTTAAGTAGAAGCATGCAATGGTGATTTCCTCATCTCAAACAATTTATTGAAACAAAAGCCAACAACAGTGGTGGGTATACCACAACAAAAATGTCAATGTCTCAATAACTTGTCATGTGCCCTTGAGCATCAATTACAGCTTGACAACGACGTCTCATGCTGTTCACAAGTCGACTTATTGTCTGCTGAGGCATGGCATCCCACTCTTCTTGAAGGGCGGCCCTCAGGTCATTGAGGTTCTGGGGTACAGAGTTACGAGCCTCTACACGGTGAGTCAGCTGATCCCATAGGTTTTCTATGGGATTCAGGTCTGGAGAAAGTGCAGGCCACTCCATTTGAGGTACCCCAGTCTCCAGCAGCCTTTCCCTAATGATGCGACCTCGATGAGCTGGAGCATTGCCGTCCATGAAGATGAAATTAGGCCTGTGTTGTTCATGCAGGGGCACAATGACTGGATTAATGATGTTATTCAGGTAGTACGGGCTTGTCACTGTACCATTCACAAAGTGTAGGGCAGTTCTGTATTGACTAGACACACCTGCCCACACTGTAACACCGCCACCACCAAAGGGTCGTCTGGTGACAACAGTGGCTGATGCATAGCGCTCTCCTTGACGTCTCCAACATCGTTGGCGGCCATCATTTCTGCTCAACGTGAATCGACTTTCATCAGAGAACAGCACTGAGGCCCACTGGTCCCTCGTCCAGCGTAAATGCTCCCTGGCCCATGCAAGACGATGACGCCTGTGCCTGGTGGTGTGGTCAGGTACCCTTGCAGGTCGTCTAGCACGCAGACCACGCTGATGTAAACGGTTTCGAATGGTCTGACGTGACACTTGGGTGCCTCTCACCTCCCTTAAATGTGCCTGGAGTTGAGTGGCATTCATCATCCGGTTCCGCAGGGCACTGTTCACAATGAAGCGGTCATCAGTGTGGGATGTGGCCAAAGGACGTCCACTTCTATGCCTTTCTGTGACTCTTCCAGTCTCTCTGTATCTCTGTTGCAACCTGCTGATGACACTCTAAGCTCAGTGGCCACTTCCCTCTGAGAACATCCTGTTTGAAGCCTCGCAATGGCGAGGTACTGTTGATCAATTGTTAGGTGTCGTCTTGGTCTCATGATGTCAAAATGTGAACAGCATGATGAAGAGGACTGTTTAAATACCAATTCTAATTGAACCAGGAAATTTATTAGTCGATTCATGGATCAAACACCTGTTGTGAATTTTGCCGTTCAGCTCCTTGTTAGAGAACAGCAAGTTGTGCAAAAAGTACTGAAACATTGAATAGTTGGACATGTGCATTCAAACGTTTAGAGAAGGTCAAATTAATTTCACCTGTAAAGGTTATAGTGCATTTTAGGTTCATCCTGAAATTTCACCCGAAAGCCGAATATCCCTAACTTTTTGTGAGTAGTGTATGTATTCATGAGTTTGATTTGTGTGGAAACTATGTTGAGCAAAATTCCTTGAAAGTGATGGACATTGATGCTCCAACTTCTCAGAGGAAATAGCTTACACAGAAGTATTAATTATTGATCAAACATAAGTGAACTTTATTGACCAGAATCTACAAAGCTTAGAGCATTAAGAAAAAAGGGGAAGGAGGGGAATAAGCGCAACATGACGACTGCCATATTGTCATTAAAAATAAGAAATAAAGCAAATAATGAAGATCTGTCTGACCTAAAAAGGCAGGCGAAGCATAAATAATGTTGCCAGATGGTCTTGGCATTCCTCAACAAAATATTTCTACAAAATCCCCCATCTTCTGTTAACTCCCATAACACATTATTAGAAATTTGTGTCCGTGCTCTGATCCAAAATGTCCTGTCTGACTGCAAATTCTTCCTCTGAAACTTACCTTGTGATATTCTTTTTAAATACCTTGTTTTTCCGGGAGATTCCTCTACCTGGCAACCCTGGAACCATGTTTTCTGTTATGCCCTCTAGAAATCCCCCGGAGCTTCTGCGGTGCCGAGGTCATCTTTCTGTGTGCCGACCGTGCCTCCAAATTTACTTAGTTTTTCTAACCTATGTTTTATAAGGGATTGTTTGACTGTTGCTTCCAAAAAAAAAAAAAAGGTCAGAAATTGATGTTCTAAACTTGGTTTTAGGGGTAGTAAACTGCAGGAGATATGCGGGCAATCAATTACTCAAATACCCATAAGTCCTACTTGAATGCGCAACTGAAATGTGGTTTTTAAATTCGACTTGTGAATGTACTACGCTTGAGGGAAACACGAAGCGCGCCGTGCCACTCTAAATTTTAATGAAAGGCCCTGGAAAGGAAGGAAGTAGAGGATTTTATTTCATTTTTTAGAGGATTGTGCTAAAAACCCAGACCGCCATATTAGAGAGAATTCCATTTGTCGTAAACGCAGAAGAGCCCCACTTGTCTTTCATTTCGGATCATGCGCACCTGGAGAAGGCAGGAGAACAACAGGCTGTTACTGTGATGGAGGACAATGCCCTCAAGGTTTCAGGCCTTTGGCGTTGTTTTAAATTTGACCGTTCGGAAAATGTTTGAAACCAATTTGAGAACGGGTACAGCATTTCTTCTTTCTTTTTTTTCCGTGGCCTGAGATATTTTTTTATATGCGCAGACTAAACGCACTCCCACTTTTATTCAATTTGTCCGTTTTTACCTTTGATGATGATATTTAAGCGTAAAACGCACTTATCCGTTTCACGCTGTGCGCTTTCTGACCGGGCCGGGAAGCCGTTAATGGTAATGACTCCGGAGATGGCGTCTAATTGCCGCCCGGCCCGCTCGTCCGGGAGAATTAGGCCACGCGTACAGAGCGCCCTCGTGATTTATCTCTGAAGGGCGTCCCGCTGGCCATTTCCCCCCAGTCGCTGGGAGCGCGCGCCGGTCGCGTTCGGCTATTCGGCTAACGAGAAAAATAACAAAGGATCCTACTGTGCATCTAGCATGCAGTTCAACACGTCCGGTTTAACCGCCTGTGTAATCAAGTGTCATTACAGCTATGACCTCCATTCATGTTATTTTAGAGCATTAACAGCCTCTGCTACACGTTGCGGGTGAATTACAGGAAACACCCATAGCGTTGTTCCTGTTAACGATATGTGCAGGGGCCAGATTAGTTTAGTTGGTTATTGATGTCAAAGCAAGCCCTGGAAAAACGGTCTTTGTATCAATCAACCTGCACGCACCATTAATTCTTGGAACGACATGTGAAATGATTTATTTTTGTAAAAACAGAAAGAAGAAAAGAAATTATTTTGAAATCCAATAAATCTTTTTTTTTTTTTTTTTTTGTTGCTTTGAAGTCCTGAAAGGTAAAATTTCTTTCTCTTTTTTTTATGTGTGCATTAGTGTCTTTGCCGTTTTTCACGGGTCTCGCCCACAGCGATGTCTGTCCTCTCCTCCGCAGTGTTTATCCTGTACGCGGCAGGGCTGGTGACTCAGCGCTTAATGCCGTGCCGCTAATCGCCTCTCCTTGGTCTGCTTTCTTTCTCCCCTCAGAATTCGGAGGTCTCCGTCTTTGAAGTGAACATCCGGTTCGTCGGAGGGCTGCTGTCGGCCTACTATCTCTCAGGCAAAGAGGTACGTGGATGCAGGGGCTGGGGGGGGGGGGGGGGGGGGCGCTGCTGTCGGCCTACTATCTCTCAGGCAAAGAGGTACGTGGATGCAGGGGCTGGGCGGGGGCGGGGGGCGGGGGGGGGGGGGGCTGGTTTGGGGGCTGCTGTCGGCCTACTATCTCTCAGGCAAAGAGGTACGTGGATGCAGGGGCTGGGCGGGGTTTGGGGGCTGCTGCACGGCTGACACGCCCAGCCAGGTTTTACTGTACGGGCTGACTAGTGGAATGGTGCTCTGTGTGTGCTTGCGTTCACGTGTGCGGTTGTGTACGTGCACATGCGTTGGAGCGAGTGTGTGAGTGTGATGCACACAGAGAAGTAGTGAGAGCTGTGAGGATATGCATGTATGTGTGTGTGTGTGTGTGTGTGTGTGTGTGTGTGTGTGTGTGTGTGTGTGTGTGTGTGTCTGTGTGTGTGTCTGTGTCTGTGTGTGCTTGTGTGTGGAAGGTTTGCGTGTGCATGTCATTTTAGTGAACTGGCTTCCCAACCAGCAGTCTCCTGAACCATTCAAAATTGAGCCATGCCAAAGCAAACACACACAGGCAAACACACGCACGCACGCACACACACACACACACACACACACACACACACACACACACACACACACACACACACACACACACACACACACACACACACACACACACACACACACACACACACACATTTTCCCTATGATCTTAGTAACTCCAAGCGGGAATATGAAGCAGAGATGTCTGATGAACTATAAAACCTGTATGAAACCACAGGCTTATACAGATATCAGACTGTTCAAAACAGCCAATTATACAGTATTTAAACATATTGTATATAATATTGTCTATATACTGTACGTAATATTATACTGTCTTCCAACATATATTAGCAACCCATCTGTTGCCCTTCCCCTTATATCCACCGCGTGTGTCATTCAAGCCGTCCAACTTCACACTTCACAATCGCGGGACATATTTTCAGTCCAAAACTTGAAAAGGTGCCAAGTGCGGGGCTGGAAATGATGGAAGTGGAGACGTGAAAGGCAGTGTATCTGCCAATTCCTGAGTGTAAAAGGATCCTTAAGGTAGAGGCGGAACCGCCGCAACTTATCAGAGGGGGTTTTTCGCAAATCTCAACAGAGATGAATTCCCCCCC